>NTPY01000514.1:73909-100164 GCA_002922825.1 Brachionus calyciflorus | reverse complement strand
GGAAAAATAAAGTTTTTTACTATTACTTTTTTTATTAGTTCAAACTTCACACTTTTAAATGTTTATAAATAAAGGGTTCGAACGTTAAGAAAATTCGATTTTTTATAAGGAGTCTAGTTTAAAAAAACTATTTTTTCTGTAAATCTATTCTTTTAATTTTTCTAATTTAAAAAAAAAATTTTATTTTTTTTAATTTCCTTTAAAACATACAGTGTAAGTAAAATAAGAGGTTGAAAATTAGAATTTACAACCTATGTATTGACAGCTCAAAGATTGAAAAGGATTTTTACATACAAAAGGAAAAAACCAAAGCTAAACTTAAAGTTTTCGATTCTAAAGCTTTTTAAGAATGACAATGATTTCAGCATATAAAGACAATTATTTATTTATAAGATCATATTCTTTTTGCTTATTTTGAATAAAAGTTACAATAAAAAATGATTCTTTCAATTTATTGAACTTATATCTTTTTGAATCTAAATTGTGAGCATTAAGGTGTATTTTTTAACAACTTGATTTCAAATTTTTTTTTCTAGTATATAATTTTTTTTCTAGTAGAAAATAAGTAATTTCTAGCAAAAAAATATTTTTTTCTAGTATTAATTTATTTTCTTTCTAAGATAAAATTATAATTTTTGGTAAAAAAATAATTTTTTCTAGCAAAAATTGACTATTTCTAGTATAAAAATTTTTTTTCTAGTAAAAAAAATTAAATTTCTAGGAGAAAAAATTTTTTTTAGTATAAGTATTTAATAATTTAAATTCAATTAAATAAAATTCCAGGTTAATATTAATGCAATATAAAGCTGTGACCTATACCCGAAGTTTCGCTTATTCATGCGCATAAAATGTAAAATTTTACACGGTTGATATGTGTTTTGACCAAGAAGAATTCAACGTTAGACTGTTATTTCTAATTAAATTTTTTTACTTTAGCTGAACCTTAAAACTAAAGTTGAACCTTGTAAATCGTCTCGATTGGTTTAGAATTTTTATGGCGGTTTAAAGAAAATGCCGGATTTTTGAATTAAAATTATATTGTACTATATGTAATTGGAAATCATGCCGAAAAAACGAAGTTTCCGGATAAGCGAGGACCGGATTAACGATGTTCGATTAAAATAAAAATCCTTTAATCAAAATTTTTCTAGAGGTTTATGTAATTTTCTTCGTGTGGTTAGGTTGGTAAGCTGAGTGTTAGACTGATTTGATTGTCAGATTTTTGAATATCTTTGAAGAATAAACATAAATGCTACTAAATAAACAAATAATTTACAAATACTAAAAAAGAAGATTATTTTTTAAAACTAAAATAAATAAGATAGTATTTTAAACCATTTTTAATTGATTTTCAAAAATTTTATTTAAAAAACTAATGATACACATATCAAAATACTATTCAAGAGTCAATTTTTGACTGAAATTAATTTTGGTTATACCATAAGCTTGGTGACAATTAAAATTTTTATTGTGACGTTTTACAGTGGTTGTGTTTTATTTTTAACGTGACGTCATATGATGTTATTTATAAAATCTGACATCAAAAACGATATAGCGTCATCTGAAGTCAGCTGTATATGACGTGATTTGACTTCAGATACATATTATACAGAATTTGCTACGAAACAGAATCGAAAGCGTTAAAAAGAGCAATTTTGAATTTTTTTTAGACGAAATTTTATAATTTTTTTACTTTTTTTCAGCAAAAAAGGATTCAATAATGACTGGCTAATCTATTCTTAAAATTATCAGTTTTTATTTGACAAAAACAGCTTTCGTTTTTCAAGAGTATCCAATTAAATAGAGAAAATATTTCGGTCGCTGCTCAAATTAAAGAGTATTTAATGGCAAGCTAAGGCTATTTTTCAAGAAAAAATCATCATAATCGAAATTTATATAAATAATAACTTTTATTTTGAATTAAATTTTAAATTTTTTTATTAGAACTGTTTATTTAATTATGACCATTTGGTCATATTCTTATAAACTCATTTACTCTCGGAAAGGCTCCTCCTACTAGTAATTAGATATAAATAAGAATTTAAATTAAAAAAAAATAAATTAATAAATAAATCATAATAAAAATTCGAATGTTGAATTTTTAAGGACAATTTGAGCTTTTTTTTTATTATTTATTAAAAGAAAATCTAATTTTTCATAAAAACTAATTTCATCGAGTTCTTATTATGAATTTAATTTCTCCAAAAAATAGCAAATAAATGTTTCGCCCCCTTTTTTTTGATATTTCATATTATTTTTAAATTGCAATATTCAAAATTGTATGTAATATTTTGATAGAACACAAAAAATTAAACCAAATATTTATTAAATCTGGTTTTCTTAAAAATGGGAACATTTTTAGGGGATAAAAAAATTGAAACCACAAATTCAAAAATGTTTAAAAAGCCTAAAATAGCGGTTAAAAAAAGAATTTAATATTTTTATAATCCACTAAAAATGTTCCCTTTTTTAGAAAACTTACTATAATTGAAACTTAATTATTGAATATTTTTTAAAAAATATTTTGTATTAAATAAGAATTATAAAAGTTTGATTGAATTTTATTCTTGAACTTTTATTGACTTTAAAATCATTTTTTTTCGAAAAAAAAATAATTATAGGACACAAAGATTCTATATTTTTAGTCATTACTCTGGTTTTAAAATAAATATGTGTTGCAATTAAATAATAGGACAACATCATGAGATATTAAAAAAATTTATTTACAAAATAAAGTATTAGAGGAATTATTCTTCATAATTTTAGGGATTTTAAAAAATGGGACATAATTATGACGGGAAATAATCGATCATTGACTTTACCTGAATTTCAAAATATCTAAAACTATTAATTTTATCCAACAAAATTACAAGTAAATCAAAATTAAAAATAGCAAAAAAGTCTATTGCCTTTTTAATGCTCTTTTTTGACTCAATTCGTTCAAGCCAAAATATAATTACTATTACTTTGACTTTTCTATTTATACTTATTTGAGTTTCTAGTTTCTCATTTACTAATGAATCGATTTGAATTTTTTTTTGTGTGAAAAGCCAGTTTTTGGATTTGATAATCAGATTTTTGGCTGTCAAGAACCATTTTTTTTTCTGTTTTGGCGTTATGGGGATGTTCTAAAGTGTATCTAAAGTATATTTATATTTAAAATTAAAATAAGACTCAAAAAAAAATTATAATCTTAAAAATTAACACAAGTAAGCTTTTCTTAACCTTAAAGCTAATCGGAAAAATTTTTTGTTTCTCGATTCAATAATTCATTTGATGTACAATTTATAATCAAAAAAATTTGCAATGTGAATTTTTGTATCAAAAATTTTTTTAAAAAATGCAAAACGCTTTATATTTTTTTGGGTATGGAATACATTTATTCTGTAAATTGTACAAGAATGTACAACTTTGGTACATTGTTTATTTAGTCTCTGCTAATTTTCTGCAATTTATCTGCATAATGCACGCCATTAAATGAATTAAAAAAATTGCTGTGCAATTTCAGCAGAAAATTATCACTCACGACAATAATCACTCTGAAGCAGCAGAATTACTTTGGGGAAAACTGTTTAGAAGAAAGCCAATAAATGTCTTTTAAAGAAAGGAACCAACTCGCGACATTTCATTAAAAAATGCTTATATTGTAGACCACAATCAAGAAATACGAACAATTTAATAATTCAACTAAAGTATCTAAAGCAGTAGAAGAACTAACACAGCAACTCGAAGAGGAACGAGCGCTTTGACGTAAAGCAGAACAATATGCAGAGAGTATGAATGAAAAGGTTAAAAAAATAGAAATGTTTCAAGAAGTGGCTAAAGAAAAAATAACTAAACTTAGTCGCGAAAATAAAGAAAAAAGTATGGAATGTGAAACACTAGAAGCAAAAATTGCTGAGTTGTCTAATAAAATTGGTCCATTGGAAGAAGAAGCAAAACTATTGAGAGAAGAAAATGATTAACTACGGAATAAAAAAGCTGAACACCCAGAGCTTGTAAATCAAATTGCGAGACTGATAAAAAAATTTTAAAAATAAAAGTATGAGTAGTACCAGTAGTATCAGTAGTTAAAATTTTTCCTTTTACTTTAGAAATTTAATATATTTTGTAATTTCTATTTATTCTCAAGAACAAAACTGTCTCAAAAAGGGGAAGTATGTTATGGTTCTTCATATAACCATAACTTTTCTAATAAAAATAGCAGTTAGTTTGATTGTTTATTTATTTAAGTTTATCAAGCATTATAAATTTATGTATTTAAATTAAGCAATTTCATATAAATTCTTCTTTTTAACTATCTATTAATAAATCGGCCGCTCCTAGCCGTGAAATAGAAATACAAATTTTGAAGAAAAATAATAAATGAGAAATTAAAGTTAAGAAAAGAAAAGAAAAAATAAAATGAATCCAAAATATGAAATTGCTTAATTTAAATACATAAATTTATAATGCTTGATAAACTTAAATAAATAAACAATCAAACTAACTGCTATTTTTATTAGAAAAGTTATGGTTATATGAAGAACCATAACATACTTCCCCTTTTTGAGACAGTTTTGTTCTTGAGAATAAATAGAAATTACAAAATATATTAAATTTCTAAAGTAAAAGGAAAAATTTTAACTACTGATACTACTGGTACTACTCATACTTTTATTTTTAAAATTTTTTTATCAGTCTCGCAATTTGATTTACAAGCTCTGGGTGTTCAGCTTTTTTATTCCGTAGTTAATCATTTTCTTCTCTCAATAGTTTTGCTTCTTCTTCCAATGGACCAATTTTATTAGACAACTCAGCAATTTTTGCTTCTAGTGTTTCACATTCCATACTTTTTTCTTTATTTTCGCGACTAAGTTTAGTTATTTTTTCTTTAGCCACTTCTTGAAACATTTCTATTTTTTTAACCTTTTCATTCATACTCTCTGCATATTGTTCTGCTTTACGTCAAAGCGCTCGTTCCTCTTCGAGTTGCTGTGTTAGTTCTTCTACTGCTTTAGATACTTTAGTTGAATTATTAAATTGTTCGTATTTCTTGATTGTGGTCTACAATATAAGCATTTTTTAATGAAATGTCGCGAGTTGGTTCCTTTCTTTAAAAGACATTTATTGGCTTTCTTCTAAACAATTTTCCCCAAAGTAATTCTGCTGCTTCAGAGTGATTATTGTCTTTTGTTAATCGCACAAAGCCGATGCAGGTTTTCAATTCGTCATAATTTGATTCAGATGCATGGTTGGGTATGTACACATGCTTTATATTGCCTCATTTTGAATTTAAATTATGCGAATCTATCTGATCGTTTATAAAATAAGACAGTTCTTTTTGAATTATTCGATGGTCTGAGTCGAATCAGTTAATTTTTTAAACATAAAGATCAAATATTTCATTTGCCATTGCAAATTGCTACCACTACTACAACTACGAATTTGAATTGAATTTTAAAATATAATATAGTTTATTTGGATTATATTTTTATTTCTCTTTATATTTTATTCGAAAAATTTCAAAATTAAATTTTTTAGAAAAAAAAGTAAAAAAATTTTTTAATTAAATTTTAATATTTTAAATTATTGCAAAAAATTTAATAATAATTTTATTTTATTCTTATTTTTTGATAAGTTGCAATTTGAAATTTTTTAATAAAAATTGTAATTTTACTTGACAATTTTAAAATATTGCAACTAGTAGAACGAATTTTATTTTTTGGAAAATTTTAACGTGAAAAATATTTTTTTATTTTTTTCGCTTTAAATGTTTGCGAAATACAATAAATATGACAATTAAATTTATTTACATTAGAAAATTTTAGAAAAAAATTAAACTTGAAATTTTTAAAATTGATAACTTTTTGATTTGATTAAATTAAATTTGAAAATTAATTTATAAAATAAAAATTAAACTTGCTTATTTTTATAACTTTCTACTTTTTTAACTCCTTTTTTACAAGACTTTTTTGGATCATACCATTCACCAGATGATGAGTCTGAAGTTGATTCTCTATCACTTAATTTTTCAATCTGCTTTTGCCTCGGGACACTTTTTGTTTTTTTTTGTTTTATCTGTATCCTGAAATCTTGTATTGCTACTTCTACTCTTAGCTTCAACTATATCAAAAGGTTTTTGAAATATTATTGAGTCGTTTTTGATTTTTTTATTAGAATTTTTTGATTTTTTGTTTGCTGATTTGTTCTCACAATCACTTTCAGGTTCTTGTTTTAATTGCAAATTATCAAGTCCAGATTTGAAATAAATTTTTAATCGATTTTTATGAACTTGCTTTATTTTACTTTTTGGGTTTGATGCCAGTCGAATTAAATAATCAACATTATTTTCGTTCTTGACTACTACTACAAATGGTCCATAGAACTTTCTTGAAATGCCTTGCGACAGGCCTTATTTTAATTTCGGGTGGTCGCATAATACCAAGTCTCCGATTTTATCCTCAAATTTTATTATACGTCGATGAAAGTCAATTTTTGATTTTTCCATTTTTACGTCTCGGTTTTTTTCAGCTTTTTTGTAGCTAATTTCGAGCTTTTCTCTGAGCTCTTTCAAGTATTTTTTTGCTACTTCAGGAGTATTTGCTACAATTGTGTCTTATACATCTTTAAGTACTACTACTTCACCTTGTTTGTCTAAAATTTTATATTCTTTTGGTATAGGTAATCTTCCTAATTCTTCTAGTGTTGGGGTGATTATGTCAATTGTAATACTTGGCTTCCTAACAAACATCATTTCAATTGGTGTTTAATTTGTAGTTCCATGAAGTGATGTGTTGTACGCAAAAGTAAATTTTTTACAATGAATATCCCATGTTGTCTGATCAACATCAATATAAGATTGGATTTTTGAATGATCTAATACCACGATCACTTAATCCATCACATTGTGGGTGATACGGAGTTGTCTTCAATCTCCGTATATCTAAATATTCGTAGACCAAATCTGTTAATTTTGGCTGGAAGTGTTTTCCACCAACGGGCAATATTGCTTAAGGTATACCATATTCGCATACCCATTAATCAACAATTTTACTAGCTGCAGTATGAGCTTTGGCATTTTTTAACGGGCAAAATAACAAAAATTTTGTAAAGTGATCAATGAAAATTTGTAAATATTTATTGCCACGGATTGTGGTTTTAAATGGTCTGGCAAAATCTGTGGTGACTATTTGGTTAGGTTGACATGGAGTTAAGTACAATAACTCTGCTTAATTTTTTCTTTTCTCACTTTTAACTTTTTGACAGACGCCGCAATTTTTAATACAGTTTTTGATTTTTTCTTTAAGCTAAGGTCTGTAAAAACGTTCGGTTATTTTACTGGTAGTTTTGTGACGGCCAAGATGGGCGTAATAAACTGATAAGTGAATGTGTTCTACTACCTCTGCAACTACTTGTTTCGATAGAACAAATTGAGTTATTAAATACCGATTTCTGTCTTCTGATTTTCTGTACAATATACCTTCAATTACGATAAAATTATCGAATTGTTTGTACAAATTTTTTTTGGCTGGGTTTTTAAAGATGTTAATTTTTGGTTTTTTTTCTTTGTGATCTTTTTTTAAGTTGATCATCCATTGGATATCGTTGTCTTTGATTTGTTCTTCTTCAAGCTTGGATATGGTTTATTAAGGTTTGAATTTTGATTTTGAGAAATGATTTTTGAATTTGAACTTAAATTATTTTTTACTTGTTACTTACATCATCGACTACTGCTTGTAAATCATAATTTGATTGTTCGTTATCAATCCATTCGATTGATAATTGTTTATTTTCTAAATTTGGAGTGTCTACTTCTTCTACTGCTGCTCCTAAATTGTCCAAGTAGTCATTCTGGAAATATTATACGATTGGATTGGCTTTTCCTAGCGTATATCTCAGAGGACTTTTAGAACGAGAGTTGGTTTGAATTAAATCGGTTTACTAAAAAAAATAAAGAAATAAAAATATAAAAATAAATATAATTAATAAAAATACAATGCTAAAAATAAAATTGGGAGCTCGCTTTGTTAACCATTTCTCCATGTCTTTTATCCTATGTGAAATTGTTCAAGCGAGGATTGTTTGTTTGGCACTAGTTTGTGCTTGTATAAAAATATTTCAATACAAATATTTAAACAATAAGATAACAAAATGATTGAATTAAAAATTATGTTTAATTATAATAAATAATGAATTTAATAGTATAACATTTCCCCCCATTGAGAATAATCATTCGACCTCGAATGGACTATCAGCAGGTTAAAAATGTTACTTAAATATTTTCTTTTCTAATCGAATATAAACTCATATTCGATTTAAAAATTTCATCGTACATTTCATCGATTGGTCTAGCTGTAAGTGGTTTAGTTTCAAGTGTTATTTTCTTATTTGAATTTCTCTTAATTTTCGTAAATCGATTTTTATTTATTATCCTTACAGTTTTCCATTTGTAAATTTTGTACGAGCTAAATATCGAGAATATAAAAAGAATTAAAATACTTATTCCAATTGTAACATGAATTCCATAATTTATCCAAAATATAAAGTTTTTTCAATAGCTACTTTAACATATATTATTTTTGATTTAATATTTGAAGTATCACTCATATGAGTGTACCAAGTTCCTGCAGACATCTCATGATTTACTACTTCTTGAAAACAGGAAAGTAAAGTGTAAACAGGTGTTATATATCCTTGAATCATTTAAAAAAAAACTTTGTTTTTAATCTTCCACTGTTGATTCCATTAGGAGCGAGTTATGAGACAATAATGGTTCTCTTATTTTATTTGCTAAATTATCCAAATTTGAAAATTGAGTTTGATAGTCATTAGCTATGTAGGATTCATGTCTTTGTCTAATAATAGTCTTGTCTATAGTTGGAAGTTGTAAATATTGTATTATTTTGTTGCAAGGGACAATATCTGAGACAACTTTAATTATATCGTCTTGAGTAAACCTGTTCGAGAATTGTTATCTTCAGAGAATTTTATCGGTTGTTCCTTAAAACATAACGAACGATTTTTGTTTAAAAATGTCTCGGAATGAACTTCTATCTCTTTTATAAGCTTGCAATTTACTTTATAGAGAGTACCCATTGTTGAGTATAGAGTTATTTTACTCCCGTCACTTAAAAAATGTGTGAGGTATTTATCTTCAAGGATTTCATTTTTCTCTTCTATATCTCTTACAGACTTGAAATCAGATTCTGCTAATAATAATTCCTTAACTTCGTCAATATTTGTTCCTCCAATAGTATGGTTAGGTACAAGGTTATTAACTTTAATACTTACATACATTCCTTCAAGTGTTGTTAAGACTTTTAGTCCACATAATTCAATTGTTCCTGTTGCTTGGATTGCAATTCTTGAATTACTGATCAATATGTCAATATTAAACGTTTCTTGAGCTATTTTGTAGAATGGACATTCGTGATAAATTGTAGCATCCCAAACAATAATTGAGTCTTTTAAGCTACATTCTCTGTCACTGTTTTAATAATTAAAATGCATACAATTAGACTCGAAATTTTGACGAGTACGAGTATGAATACGAATAATGAACTTGTACTCGTACTTGAACTCGAAACCGAAATATTTTTCGAGTAATTACTCGTACTTTAGTTAATTCTTCACTGACCTATAATTTTTTTTTTATGCTCCAAATAATTCAATCGGTTTATTGTTATCCTTATTTTTAATATTTTCACAAAATCGGATTTTAATTTATTTCATAATTCTTGTATTGTTCTTTTTTGCATAAGAAGATGCCTAACAGATAGAAATTAATGAAAACTAATTTTTAAAGATCGTGACGAAAAAAAACAGAAAACAGAAAAACGAAAGAAAACGAAGAATTTGTATTTAAAATTTTTTTATTTGTTTTTTCGAAAACGGAAAAAACAAAAAAAAATAATTAAAAACAATAACTAATCGTTTTCTATCAAGGAAAAAAACGGAAATATTAAATCACAATACAAATTTTTTTTTTAGATTCCTCTTAAATAAGAATTTTAGGATGCCAAACGTAGACGACTACTGGATAAGGCTATTTTTTCAGTTACTGTGAAAAGTTTCAAAATGTAACTTTTTACAGTAAACGACTCAGTAGTTTGGCTCCAATTTATCTTAGTTATAGTTTTGAGAAATTATTCGTTTTTTTTTCGTATTTGTCTGTTTTCTGTTTTTTTTCGTCACGATCGTTAATTTTTATCAGTTTTTTTTTTGATAATGAATGATAAAAAATGAAATTTATTGAAAATATTTCTTCAAGTTCAATATCAGCAAGTTCAATAAACTGCGATCGATTAATCACGATTAATCGATCGCAGTTTAGATTAATCTTAATAAAGATTTTCTTACCATCAAATAAATAAGACTTTTCCATGTTTTTCAACTTATAACAATTGATTTAGAGACATCGCATCTCTCAGTTGTTATTAATTCATATAGGATATTGTTCTCGTAGGGATCACGACTTACACATTCATTGTCATTCCTATCGTTGTTTATAATATAATTGATTACTGGTCTGCTTATAGCATCTGCGTTCAGATGGTTTTTTCCAGGTCTATAGCTAATTTTAAGATCAACGTCTTGTAGTTCTAAAGACCATCTACCAAGCCGTCCTTGAGGACTTTATTGAGCTTAGCCATTGGAGAGCATAATGATCGACTACCAATTCAATGTCGCCGTAATTTCTCCATTCAGGTCTACATTCTATGACAGAAAGACATTCTTTTTCTGTTGTAGAAAAGTTAATCTCGTGCTTATTTAGAAGCCTAGAGTAACATGCTACAATATATTCTTTACCATCATCGTCAATTTGTGTAAGAATACAACCGGAGGCATCAGTATATGCTTTCAAAGGTTTTTTCTTGTCAATTATCCGTAGAACCGGATACTTGTCAAAGCGTTTTTAAGTTCATTGAACGCTTTTTCACATTCTTCAGACCATCTGTATTTAGCATCTTTTGCTAGTACGATAAATAGTGGTTGGGCAATGTAGGAAAATTTTTCAGCAAATCTTCTATAATAATTACAGAGACCTAAAAAGCTTTGTAGCTGCTTAATATTTTTAGGAGCAAGGCGGTTTTTTATAGCTTCTATTTTAGAAAGATCCATTTTAATTTCATTTTCTGAAACTTTATGTCCTAAAATTTTTACTGAACGTGCACACCAGACACATTTTTCTGAATTTAATTTCAGTTTTGCTTTTCTTAGTCTGTCTAACACAATTTTTATGTGTTCTATATGTTCCTCAAACGTCTTTGAGTGAACAGTAATGTCATCAATAAACGACTCTACGAACTCTATTAACTCATCTAATACCTCCTTCATTATTCGACTAAAATCAATCGAGGCGTTTTTTAAACCGAATGGAGTCACCAGAAACTCATAATGCCCATCTGGTGTTGAAAAAGCGGTTTTACTAATGGATTCTTCGTCCATTTCAATTTCGTATAAGCCCGACTTAAAATCGAAAAGTGTAAACCAAGAAGAGTCTCTTAATCTGTCGAAAATGTCCCTTGGATCTGGTATTGGCCATTTCTCGGTTTGAGTTATTTTGTTAAGTTTTCTGTAATCTATACAGATTCGCCTTGACTTATCCTTTTTCCCTACAACAACAACCGGAGAAGACCATGGAGATCGAGAAGTTCTAATAATTTTTGCGTTTAGCATTTTTTCTATATCTTCTCTTAAAAAATTTCTTTAATTTTTTTTAATTCTATATGGGGGTGTATAGATAGGAGCTATATCCTTATCTACTAATCTTTTTTTGTGTTTACTAACACTACATTTTAGGATTAAGTTCGCTAGCAGGTAACATATCATTATAAGATATGTCCCAATAGTAATCAATACTTAGTCCAACGTCTGTTTGAAAAATATTTTCTATATCGTTTCCTAGGTTATTTTCGTCAGCTTGACGAATATCATTTTTGAATTCAAGTAAACCTTGAGATGGGAAAATTCCGCATCCCATTTTGATAGACCAGTCTAATCCAAAAAGTACATCATGATCGTCATGATCAAAAACAAGGAATTCAATTAGACACTTATTTCCGCTTATGTCTATTTCTAATGGTTTTGTAACACCACTTATGTAGCTTACTGATCCATTAGCAGTTTTAGTTTTTAGGGTCGCTTCTAATAATTTGTATATTAACTCTTATCGCTGTCATGTGGTTCATGACAGAATTAGTAGCGCCATAATCTAAACTAATTTTTAGCGGTTTGTTATCTACGAATCCTTTTACCGTACAAATGTTTTTTTGTCCTCGTTTTTCTAGATAAACAACGTATATTTTTTCTTCCGAATCTTTTTCAGTTTTCAACGAGTTAATTTTGTTTAAATTAGCGTAACAATTACTTTCGTAATGACCCTTTCTTTTGCATCTTCTACAAATTATTTCACTTCGTATATTTTTCCTTTTATTAATGTTGTCCTGCTGAGGCTGATTTTGTTTATTCATTTAAATTACTCTATTATTATTGTTCTCGAAATTTTTTCTTTCATAATATTTAGAACTAGTGTTATTATAAGTATTTTTCTGAGGAATTTTACTAATTTGCTTACTTTTATTATTTTTCAAATAATTTATCGGAGCAATACTATATTACGTTTGCTCTAATTGAGTAGCTAGAAGAATTTTCTCCGTTACTGTATTTATGTTTCTACATGTAACTTCTTTTTTTGTACTTTCTCTCAAACCTTCTCTAAAATAGAAAAGTTTTTCTTCTTCAGCCATCCGTGGGATTATATTGGTTAGTAAATAAAATCTGTTTAAATAGTTTTCAAATGGCATGTTATCACTATGTTTATGAATGGATAGTTGAGACCTTACCCAGTGTTCTTTATTTATCTTCGTGTAGGTTTTTCGAAGTTCTTGTTCAAAAAGTTTCGAACTACTGAAGCTTAAAATATGTTTTCTTAGGATTTGGGCAGGGACCTTTTCAACGAAGTTTACAACAGCGTTTAGTTTTTCTTCGTCCTTAATCTTAGACTCTAAGCGAAACTATTCACTTAGCAATCCAATTATATCAAACTCAGAATAGTGTAGCTCCGATAAATTACTTAAGGAATGGTAAATTTATCAAAAATATAGACTGAATGAAAAGAATTATACAAAATCGTATAAAAATGAAAAAAAGAATAAAGGCTTTGTAGAAAAAAATGATAAAGGACGTCGCCGGATCTCCATTGAACTTTGGCCCAAAATTTTTGAAATCAGGATAAACTCAAAAAATTACAAAATTTTTTTTTTTTAAAGCATTTTTTGTTGGCTTTTTCCGTGGATATTTTTTATCCAATATTTTTGAATGTCCAGCTTATTATTTGAACACAAAACTATGTACGTGTATCAAAAAAATTTTGAAATGAAATTTTAAAAATATTATAAAAAACTTTAAAAAAAATTTAAATTCCATTAAAAAATATTTAATTCTTAAAAATTTATATAATTGAACTATGCTTGACAAACTTAAAGAACGCTTTTGTCCTATTCCTGAAGGCTGTAGAAGAAGAGGAGATATAATTGGAAAAAACAAACTCAAAGAAATAAAAACAATTGATTTGGCAAATGAGTTGACTTTGTATTTTGATCGAAAAATTGTTGTTGGAGATATAATATGTACGAAACATTATATAATTTTTTATAAAAAACGAGATCAGAATAATGTAAATGGAGCGTCAATTTTAAAAGATAATAATTATTCGTCGGTTATTCAAGATGAGAATTTGAATGTTGAATTTGAAAATGATCAACCAACTACATCAACAAATTTTATTGATAATGAGCGTACCGACGAGATTCAGTCTATATGTGAAACAATAGTGCCGAGCGTTCAAGAAGAAAATAACAATTTAGATGGGATTTTCGACTCAAATAATTTAATTCAAAGTAGTGAGAAAACTGTTTTAAATATATCTCGTGGATATGCTTCACACAGTTTTTGTTTCATATGTAAAAGAAAGACTGGATCAAAACCAATGACAGTCTTATCAGTTGAGGCTATAATTGATATTTACATGAAACGCGATATTTTGATAACAAAAGGAGCGCGGTCGTGTAGTGATCATCTTACCGAAAATTTTTACCTGAAAGACGATTGCATCGAAAAAATTCCTATCGTTAGTAATAATATTAGTCTTTCATACGAAAAAATTCAAGAGCTGATTGAAGGCTTTAAAGATCGTGAACAAAAAAGATCTAGTTTATTTAAAAAATTCAGTGATTTTTCCACTGTTAGCGAAGAGCTCTGCTTTAAAACAACCGGATTTACAAAACAAGAACTCTCTTTTATTTTTTATAATTTGAAATCTTTAATTTTATCAGAAAATCGTTCAAAATTGCAAGCAATCGCAATCTATTTGTTTTGGTTAAAAACAGGTCTAGATCAAAACACCATTGCTAATATATTCGATATTGAGTATCGACAAACTGTGAGTAACATATGCGCCCAAGTTCGTAATGCCATGCTTAAAGATTTTGTTCCTCAATATCTCGGAGCAAAGCGTTTTTCAAGAGATCAATGGCTTGGTCAGAATACCGAAATGGTCAAGTCACTTTTTGATCTAACTGATGATCAGTTTGCTATAATTGCCGATGGGACCTATTGCTATTGCCAAAAAAGTTCAAATAACATGGTTCAGCGGAAATTATATAGTGGTCATAAAAAGCGACCCCTCGTGAAGCCATTCGTAATTACAGCTTCTAATGGCAAAATAATTGATGTTTATGGAAACTATGCAGCAGTCGAAAATGAAGCTTCGATAATGGAGAGTGTCATGGAAAAAGACTTAGATTTAAGAGAGTTATTAAAAAAAGGTGACCTAGCGATTCGATCGTGGATTCAAAGATTGCATATCGAGATTAAAGTCATCTTATGGATTAAATTGTAAAATTCCAACCTGTTAGCAATTTTAAAAAATAAACTGAAACAAACAAAACTTTTTAATCCATATTTTTTTTTCAAGTCTTAAAAGATGGACAAAAGCAAATGAGTTCGAGTGAAGCTAATCAAGCGCGTTTGGTGACTAAATGTCGGGATGTAATAGAAGTTATCAACGGAATTTTTAAACAACAATTTAAGGCTTTAAAAGAAACACCAAATACAATGCTATCACATATAATTGATGATTATCGAATAGCATCAGCACTAATAAATGTTTTTTTTTCTGAAAGAATATCTGACAAAGATGATGTTAAAGAAATCGCAGAAGCAATGAAAAGTAAACTTAAATTTAAAAATAATTTAGAAAGATTTTTGGATTTAAGGCTATTTAATAGTCAAAATTCATTCACAAAAATTGATGATTATAAACTTGATGGCTTTCCAAAATTCGACGTTGAAATGATCAGGAAAAAAATTACTTTTGGCTATTATCAGATTGAACAAGCTTACGGATATTTATCAGAACATTTTGACTCAAATGAAGATTATGAAATGTTGGTTAGCAATAATTTGGCGAGTGATGAAGATGCAAAGATCATATTTTGTAAAATGCAGTCGAGACACTCAAACCAGGTTAAATATAAAATTTTTATTAGTTATGTACCAAATTCAAGTAACATAGATGACATTGGATGGGTATGTAGTTGCAAAACGGGAAAAAGAACACTTGGATGTTGCAGACATGTTGCATCTGTAATATATTTCATGAGTTATGGAAGATACAATTTGACTAAGATACCTAAACCAGGTTTAAAAATAAAGAATTTTTTAATACCTATCTTAAACGAGTCCGAAGAAGAGGAAGACATCACAAACTCTTCTTCAAATGTCTCTATAAAAAGGTCTTTGTCAATTAATTCAGAAATAGCGAATAATCCCAGTACGTTAAAAAAATAGTTTTTTTGATTTTTTACATACAAATTAACATAAAATAAAATTTTTTTTAATAAAATAATAAAAATCAATAAAATATTTTTAATTAAATTAGTTAATGTTCCTGATCTCAAAATTGTATGATCCCATAATAGTAAGGTTTAGATTTTTTATTTATTATTTTTTAAGAATCAATTAAGTAAAAACACAAATTTTCTAAGCCTTACTCTTATGGGATCGACCTAGGCCAAATATCAGAAAGATCCTGCATACTTCTTTGAGAAAAAGGTAAACTTTATCCAAAATGCTAAGAAAGAACACGGACATTTTAAGAAAAGTCAAAACAAATCAAGTGATAGTAACGAAGCAATTTGCAGGCGTTGTAAGAAAAAAGGTCATTACGCAAACAAATGTTATGCTAATTTAAAAAAATTCAATTGACTTAAAATAAGTAAGAATGAAGAAGAAAAAGTTTACATTGTTCATCTAGAAGAACGAGGTCCAAAAAATATTTGTTCAGTTAAGGGTCTAGTAGACAAAAAGCCTCTTAAAATAGGTTTAGACTGTGGCGCTATTAACTCAGTCATGAATTATATGACTGCGATTAAGACAGAATGTCGAATTTTTCCATCTCAAGGAATCTTAAAATTCAAAAACGATTACGTTCATGAAAACATCGAATATTTCGATGATAAGACTATTGATACATTCCAAAAAGACGTCGAATTTAGTAAGGATTATGATGAATTTAGAAATGGTACCAGCTAGTGATTTAAACGCTAGTGAAAAGCTTAAATTTAACTTTTTGGCTATAGAAGCAAAGGGATTATTCGCGAGAAATATCAACGAACTTGGAAAGTGAAGTGTTAGTAAACAAAAAATTAGGCTTATCATTGATGATATTGCTCCTATATACACCCCGTTAAAACGGATTTTTCGACTCCCGATAGTCATTATGAATTCTTAGTGACACCATTCGGATTAAAAAAAGCTCAAGTAGACTTTAGTCGAATTATGAACGAGATCTTAGTGGATTTAATCCAATTCGTTGAGTCATTTATAGATGACATAGCTGTTCACTCAAAGACGTTTGAGGAACATTGAACACATAAAAACAAGTACTAACTTGTACTTGGGAAATTTTTCAATTCAAGTAAAGTATTAGATAACTTGGTACTTGGTACTTGCTACTTGTAAACAAGTCTGATTAAAATGCGCGCTCGGTAAAAATTTTAAATAATGATGGATTCTTCTAAATAAGAAGCCATCAAAAATCGCCTTGCTCCTAGGATCGTAAAACAGCTTCAAAGTTTTATATTTTTGTGTAATTTCTATAGAAGCCAATGTTTTCGTACATTGCACAACGTCTTTTACTTTATTAAATAAAGATAATAAATTCATCTGGACGGCAGAATGCGAAGAAGCATTCATTGAATTAAAAAATGCTTTAACAAGCTACCCGATCTTAAGAATAGTAGATCCAAATAGACTCATAAAGGCATACACAGATTCTTCAGGTCTTGCTATTGGAGGTAACTTAACGATAACTTTTTTTATTTCAAAAAATGAATCTTTTTTTTTCCTCAAAGTGAGGAAGCTCTTTTCTTAATTCATTTTTTATTGCGATTCCTTTTTCACAATAGTCGCATTAGTCAGTCAACCGAAAAGGCTTTTTAAATAATTCAGACAGTTTCGTATACTTGTAAAAAGTGGAACGGTCTAATTCTGCCGAAAAACTAAATTTCTTGTATATTGTCTTCAAGATAACGAGCGTTTTCAAGTTGACCAAAATTTTGATCAGATCGACTTTTGTTTTTACAAAGCCTGTTTGAAGCCAAGTTTGAACTCTGTTTTAAAAAATTGTTTATTGACTCTTCAAGCTCCTTAGAAATAGGTTTTCCACCCCCTGAAATTTTTATTTTAAAAATTATATATTTTGGAGTAAAAAATGAAATTAGAAAAAAATAGTTTTACTTTGCCTATATCATTACCAAAGACGACAAAATAATGCATTTTTTGGCAATTTTTAGTTTTTTGCGTTTGTTATTATTAATTAAAGCGAATTATTTATTCTACTAGCCTTTATTTTTAATATTTTTATTATTCGAGAGTCAAATTCAAAAATACTAAAACATGATAGCTCTTTTATTAGGGCTAATGATTTTGGGCATAAAAAATTATTAGACCTCAAAAATTTTTGAGATTTTTAAGGTATCTAGGGCTATGTTAATGCTAATATCCTTAAACACATATTCAATAATAATAAAAAATTTCAAAAATAATTTAAAAATGTAAATCACCTATTTTACCTAGCCTGTGTCCGTCTAAGCGCTATTTTTTTATATTTTTTCTCCTAATTTGCCTAATTAGGCTAATTCTACCGTAAAGTCGTGTACCGAAAATTAAACGTTGCTAAACCTAAATGAACCGAATCGGAAAGGAAAATTTTTTAAAAATTTTTTTTAGTGAAGATGGATCCACGCTCGCGAATAAATAAATTTTTTGGCTTTTGAATGAAATTAAATGGTGAATCTTGGGAATACTCTTTTTAATAATTTTATATATGAGTTTTGTAAAGAATTGATTTTTATTCAAAGAAAATGAGACTTTTAGATTTTATTTAGAATATACTGTTTAATACTCTATAATAGCCGATCGGCCATCGTATCAACTAATTTTTCATAGCAAAATCGACCTAAATGACTTTTTCATTTTTAAATAAATTTTTAATTATAATTTCGCAATTCTAACCGAAGAAACTCCAGATAATTACATGTAACCTAACCCATATTTACATGAAATTAAATGGTGAATCTTGTGTTAAATTCAGCAAATATGAATGGGACTTATTTAAAAAATAAATAAGGAATCATTAGACAATCTTTTTTTTCTTTTAGCGAATAATACTTTTTGAAACTAATAAGATAATTTTTTCTAAGACTTGAAGAATTTAAAACTTTAAATTAAGAAAAAATTGGTCAATTGGCAATTGATAAAGTTTTTATTTTAAATTTCAACTTGCATTAATTGTCGTGATCATTAACCTGATAACCTGATATCTACACCTAAATTATGTAAATTTCTCGTCATAAATTTTTTACTGATAGCAAAAATTTTTTTTAATTTAGGAAGTTTGAAATCATGTACAACAAGATGTGATCTTGATAATCAACGAACAAGAAAAATATATTTTTCTTGAGATCCTAAATTCTAATTAAGAAAAAAATCCTTGGTTTTTCTAGAAAATACGCTTTATTTTCAGTAAATTCTAGCAGATGAAACCTCTATTAAAATCTACTAAATTTGATTTTAAAATTTGTTTCAATCGTTATATTGTAAAAATTAGCTCAAATTTATCAAAATAATGGAAATGAAGAAAAAAAAATTTTAATTTTTTTCGTAACTTTATGATACAGTGACAATTTGAAAAGAAGATTTTACTAAATGTCACTTAAAATGGCTTAATTTACTAAATATCAAGAGAGAAACATTTAATGAAGGACTTCTATTTTATTATTAAAGGCTATGAAGATTATAAAGTTAAATATTAAGAGCTCCAAAAATATATTCTAAATAATTTTGAATAAATTTTTGAAGTTCTTTGTATCATTTTTTTGAGATAAATTGTCGATAATTGACATCTTTTATTAAGCTGTTCAGGTAATTTTTGAGTTTTTATTCCACCTGCAAAAAGTGTCCACGAATCATACTTATATTACTGATTGGACAATTCTAATAGGATTTATGTTGCTTTAAATTTTTAAATTGCGAGTAAATGCAGAATTTATTGATTAAAAGCATTTTTGGGTGTTTGATAGGTACGATAAAACTCGAAAGTTTGAATTATGATGCGGATTTTCTATACATAGAAATAGGGTATAAGGGAAGGAATTCAGAGTTATCTTTTTTTAAATTCAAGAAATTTTGTTATAAGACTTGTGTGAAAAAATTTTGGATTGTCGTAAACAGTTTCTTAAATTTGAAATATAGGTAGACCTTAAAGAACATAACAAAGCCGGATTGGCTTATTCCTTGAAGTAATATTTCTTAAAAAAAAGCATGGATTTTTCGTGGAAAAAAACTACAGTGCTTTTACAAAAAGCGAAGAACGGGTAATATTACGTAATTTTACGTAATATTACGTAATATTACCGAAAATTACGTAATATTACCCGTTCTTCGCTTTTTGTAAAGGCACTGTATTATTTTTTCTTTTGTTTAATTAATACTTTTTTTTTGTTTTAAAACTAATGTGTTTAATTATTTTTTTGTATGTTTTAAAAAAATAAAGATTTGTGACAAAACAATATGAAAAATTTAAAAAAAATAAGAAAAACGGGTCTTTATTTAAATTATCGATTTCAAGAACTAAATAGTATATAAATTTAATTAAATATCAATTAATGAGTCCTACTTAAACAGATTCAAATTTAAAAAAAAAACTCATTTTCACAAATGATAAGAGTTTAAAGCTTTTTTCTAATTTTATAAAAGAAAAAAAAATTTAAATGCGGAACAAAATTTGACTTTTATATATCCCCTAAGATTACAAGTTTTAATTATGTGAGCATGAATTCTAAAGCGATGTTAGCATTTTGTCTCCTAAAGAAGAAAAAAAAAATTTGAATTTTAAAAAGCATAGGTAAAATGAAACAAAAATCAAAATTTTGGTAAAATAAAAAATAGAATAGCAATTTTATTTTTCAAATATTGATTAAGGACAAACTGTAGCTTGATTTAAGATATAATTCATTCAGAACATCACTTCCATTCCTTGGTCTTTTTTAAATGAAATCAAGCATCAAAAAAATCTAAAAAAAACTTGCCAAATACTAGATTAATTTCCAGTTTTTCGGAAAAAAAACTATAAAAAAGAAAAATAAAATTGCTGAAGGTATCAGTCCGGGATCGATACCTTCAAGTTTTTAACAATAGGATTTTTTTAAAAAAAAAAAACAAGTTGTTGGCAAAAAGAAATTTTATTTTTTCGATTTCGATATTATAATTGAATTATTGGATTATATATTAAAAAATTTACTAAATATTGGTCTTTCACAACTTCATTTGTGAAAGTTCATGAACTTTCATGAATTTTAACGTTTTCATGATCTTTAATGAAGCTTAGTGAAATTTTACGAATTTTGATGAAAGCTTATGAAAAGCGATAAACGAAAAAAGTTTGTTCATCAAAAATCATGATACACATGAAAATTCATATAAGTTAATAAACCTTCACAAATGGAAGTTGTAATTGATTAAAGAGTTTTAATAAAATATTCAATATTTTCTAATTATTTCTGCGCTACTTTTATCATTATAATTTTCATTTGTTTAAGCTTTTTTTTAGCTAATCAAAATTATTCGCTTGTTTAACTTCATTATTATTTGATTACCGAATATATCGGAATTTAATTTTTAAAATTAAGGTTACTTAACTCGTAGAGTTCAAATCAAGCGGATACGGTAATTATTTTGAATTTAGTACATAATTGATAAGTTGCTAACTTATCAATTTTAAAATCATCTTAATGCAAAAAAAAAAAACAGTTTCAGAGTGTAAATTGAACCGTTTTAAATGGCTTGCAAATTTTTCGGATTTAACAAAAAATCAAAGAAGAAGATTTTCTAAAAATTTTTTCAATTATTAGTAATATTTTATTAGAGTTATTATTAAATTTAATTTAAGTTATAATTAAGTATTTTACTTTTTGTTTGTGTGTGTTTTTTTTAAATAAAATCAAAGCTAAAGAAAAAAAATATAAGATCAAAATCTAAAAAAAAAAAGGAAAAAAAATGACAAAAATAAAGATAGTGACAAATAGAGAACCATAGAAGAACACATAAAAAAAAATTTAAATTAGTTTTTTTTGATTTCCATTTGAGTCTTAAAGGATCCAACAAAAAAAAAGATTTAAAAAAAAATTCAAGTTAAACCTGTCTTAATTTTTGTTGTTGTTCATATATACAAATAGAATATTAATGATGTTAATAATAGTAAGTAATAAAGAAGTAAATAAGATTCACCTTGTTTTTTTTATATATTTTAAAATGGCATATATTTTTAATTTTAAATTTTAAACACATTCACAATCACCACAAGATTAAAAATAAATCGAATTTTTTTTATTTAAGTTTTTGTCTTTAAATCTCCACCAAAAAAAATAGTCATTTATTTACATTTTTTTATAATAATAATAATAATAGATAATAAACGCACCGACAATGAACAAAAAAAAAAGAAAGACATAAAGAAGAATTTTTGTTGTTGTTGTTGTTGTTGTTTCGAAGAGAAAATAAATTAAAAATTTAAAAGAATCATATTTTAATTTGATTTTTTTAAGAACTAGATAGTCTTGGTGTTGCCAATTTGGACTGAGCAATTGAGTGTTTTCTCGATTGAATACATTCGGGTGTTGGTATACCATGACCAATTTCTTCACTATCTAAAATAACATTATTCAATGATGTATTTAAATGTATATTCGATAATTTATCTTGACTTAGAGATTGTGTCATTAGACTACTGGCTGATATTGACGATGATAACGAATGATGATGATGATTACTATAAGAATTAATATTTAAATAGTTAACACATGGACTTGTTGGATATTGTTGATGTTGTTGTTGTAGTCCATTTGTTAATAATGGCGAATTAACTTGACTTGTATTATTTACATTTAATTCAATAGATGGTTTAGGTGTCGATTGTTGTTGTAGTTGTTGTTGAATTGTTAGCGAATCGTTTTGTACTGTATTTGTAATTGATGGTGAATCGTTTAGTGAACTATTCGATGATGACGAATCGCCACCACATTGATTTTGATTAATATTTGTTGTTTGAACCAGTCTATTACTATTACCATTTGCTTTACATCTTGACTTGGCCATATTATAATCACCACTGTCAAAATATTTTTTATTCTTTTTTCATAAATAAAAATAATTAATTTTTTTATGTTTTTTTTTTTCATAAGTGACAAAGCGTGTACTTACTCCTTTATGAAGCATTTTTTGAATAAATGCCGAGGCACCGGGTTTCTGGGCATTTGGATATTTGGATCTTAATTTTAATTCTTCCTCTTGTTCTGGTGTTTGTTTAACAATTTGAGCAACAATTGGTGTATTCAGTTGCGGTGAGGACGAAGGTGTTGATTCCATAATTTTTTTTTTGTTTTTAATTATCTTATCTTTTAGGAAAATTAATATTTTTTATTCCTTTTTATTTATTTTTTTATTTTATCGAATTTGAAAGAAGCTAAAAGAAATGAGTTTTAAAATCAAATTAAAATAAAAATTAAAAAAAAAAGTAGGAAATTTTTAGAGAGTTAAATTTTTGAAAGATGAAAGAAAAAAATATACATATAATTTTTTTTGGATGAAGCAGAATTAACCCAGTGTATTAATAAAAGTCGACATCATCAACAACAAAATCAACTACATCATCATCGCTTGAAATTTGAATAAAAGTATTAAGTTTGAATGTGAGTGTGCGTGTGATAGAAAGAAAGAGAGAGAGAAAAAAAATAAAGAGAGCTCATAAAATTACACATTAATCCATCATTTTTCTTATTTCATTTTGGTTAAAAAATGTTGAATAATATTTTCATAATTTGAAATAAGAATAATTGCAAAATTCAAAAAAATGTTCAAAGCAATAGAATAATAAACAAACAAACAAAGTAAAAAAAAATTGAATTAACTTTTAAGAATTTTTGTTTTTGTTGTTGTCGACTAAAAATAATATTTGCAAAAGATTAATTAGAAATTTTTTTGTCATTTTAGTGTTGGAAGTAGTAGCTTTATTAAGATAAGAATAATCGATTTTTTTTATTTAATTTTAAAGTTTAAAAAATTAAAAATTTTACGCCCATACACTAACTCTTTATTTTGTTGAGGAAAATAATTTTTTGTTGTTGCTTAAAGAGATCACCTGTTTTATTTTCATTTTTAACTTATTCTTTTTTTTATTAAAATTCTATTTTAAGATTTTTTAACAAATAGTTTACAATGATTAAATTTTATTTTAATTAGACAAACACAAAAAATATCTTATTAATTTTAGAAATAAAAATAATTAATAAAATTTTTGTTTGCGTCAAAAATGCCAAACGTATTTCCGCGTTGTTATTATTATTAACAACATTAATTAAAATAAGATTTAATCTTGTTTCTTTTTTTTTAAAATAAATTCCTTAAAGAGTTGTTTAAGATGCCTCAAGGCATTGTCTATGGCATGGTTAAGACCCTATTAAGAAAGAAATATACTGTAAATCTTCTCTTCAAGGCTTTTTTGTACTTTAATTCACAATGCCCAAAGAATGGAAATTCAAAATTAATTTTGTCACATATCAAGCCCATTACTACAATTCAAAGACAAAGATGTTTATTTGCTTTGTTTTTTAAAAACTAAATTTGGGCTTGAATCGTATAAAAATTTGTTTTGAAAAATTTAAATTCCGTTTAAAATGCATATAAAAAGCTTCAGTTTTTGAATCTAAGTAAGACTTTACTTTTTGACCAAAGAAAAGAAAATTGAAATTTGAGCTAAATTAAAACTTTGTTTTTATTTCTCTAAAAAAATCCTACAAAGTGTATTGTAAAAATTTGAGGCAAGTTAAAAATATTAAAATAGAAGAAAAGCAAAAACCTGCTAGACAATATTTTTTGTTTGCAAAACTATTTTTAAGTGCTTTGTAGAGCGATTTTTTGTTGATCAAAAAAAATAAAATAAAGAAAATTGACAAAAATTTTTAACATGCCAAAGCTTGTTAATACTAGTTGCACTTAAACGAACTTTTTCAAAATTCTACCACTCCTTTTTCTTTGGAGCTGAAAGGTCTGCCAATTCATTTCAGTAATAAAATCTCTCGGTACGTATCCGTAACAAAATATTTAAACCATCATATATCAGGTTTATCTAAATCTTAAAAATTAAAAATTCTATGTCTTAAACTTTTTAGGCAAACAAAATTGATTGTTCAGAGATACGATCAAACAGCATTCGATTATTAAAAGATAAACATGATATAGTAGACGGATCTAAAGTAATGATATTGATGCAACGGTTCAAACTCCCGGACTGCATATTGAACTTTTTTCAATTGCGTGCAAATTTTTTAAAGATTTTTATTTATGAATAAAGCAAAATTATTAGACCTTATAGCGAATCTGAAAAGTAAATTTCAATTTGTCATTTCAATTCAATTAAATTGTTGTTGCTTTTGAACGGAAAGTGATATAATTATTTTGTAAATTGCTACAGAGTGTAACAATTTTACACTCATAAATATAGGTCTGCAAAAAATCTGTAATAAAAGATTTTTACCACATTGAAAGAGATTCTGCAATCTTCAATATTTGTGCAGACCTATGTTTTTGAATGCAATTTAATTACGCAGTTGATTTCAATACTTTTTCATTAATTGCATTCTGTAATAATTTACACATCTTTTGCAGAGCTACAAATAAAATTTAGCATGAGCATGAGCAGATGAGCAAGAATTTCTCTTTGCCATTTGAATGAATTGAAATGACGAAAATTTTATTTTTATGTTTTAATGTCATTAGCTAAGTGAACTAATATTTTTTGTTTGACATAAATTAAAAAATAAGAAGAAGAGAACTAATCTGTTTAAAATCTACTTTTTTGGTTCAATCAAAACTTTTAAAAATATCATTTCTTGACAAGATAATATGAAAATCATGTAGTCAAACAAAAATAAAAGTCCAATTTCGCTTGTTAATTTTATCATGTGAATCAAAATTCAAAAAATCAAAAAACTAAAAAAACTTTGAAAATTTTCTATTTAAATAACTTTTTATAATAGTCTAGTTAAAGCTCAAGACAAAAAAATAAATATTTATAAACTAAAAGAAAAATTTGTAAAGTTAACCACAACAAATACAACATGGACATAAAAAGCATTCTAGACAACCACATGCCACTTTACATAAACATAATATTATGCTTATTATACAAACAATTACAATTAATAAAATAATTCCACCAGTAATTGGCGCACTTAAGACATCAAATAAAAATCATAATAAAAATTTTTTTTTTTTGTTCAAATAAATTTTCAAAAGAAAAAAATTACATAATCCATAAATTAGAGCAACATGCTTCGCCAGGATTTCTAGCATTACCACAACATATATAATCACATCTAGTAAATGAAACTTGATCTTTATTTGGATAATTAGGGAAATATGAACAATTTGAGAATGCACTTGACAACTTTGAAAAAACACAAGAAAAAGTAAAACAAAACAAAAATTAATACTTTAAGCATAAAATAAATTTAAAACTTTTAAATACTTGTACAAAATTATTGAATAAAGCAATTAAAAATATTGTCTTTAAAGAAATTCTAAAAAACTGGTTAATTAAAGGCATCTCTTTTCTTTAATTCTATTTTTTCTATTTTTGACTTTGAGAAAAA
>NTPY01000514.1:56396-73775 GCA_002922825.1 Brachionus calyciflorus | reverse complement strand
TAAAAAACTGGTTAATTAAAGGCATCTCTTTTCATTTAATTCTATTTTTTCTATTTTTGACTTTGAGAAAAAAATTTGGAATTAATTTTCTTTTCTTTTTGTTATTCTATCTTCTTATAAGTTTTATTAAAGTAAAAACGAATGTCGCCGTATTTTATTTACAATAATTCAACAACAACAACTAAAAAGAAGAGGAAAAAGTATTCTCTTAAAACAAATTTAAATAATGATTCATATGTTTTTTTTCTTCTAAATATTCTTTTTGAGTTGTATTTAAAAAGTATGAAAAAATACGAAATAGAAAAAAAAAAGAATGATGAATTACCTTAATAATAACATTACCTTAATACACAAAAGATGATGATGATGAAAAAGAGCTTAAAGGTTTAAAGTAAATTTTAGAAATTATGAAATTTTATTTTTTTGTTTCCTATTTCTTCCAAAGTTTAAGGTGAAACTTTTTTTTTTCTCTTCGTTCTTTTGGGTTTTTAAGAAAAAAAATATTTTATTTTTGAAAAACCCTTGACTTTATTTTAGTTATTTTTGGGTGTTGGTTAAAAAATAATTTTTTATTAGAAAATTTAAACTCAAAAGATTTTTATTGGTTGATAAAAAAAAGAAGAAAAACTAATCCAAGCTAATAATCAATTTGAAAATATCCAATTTTTTAATAGCTAATTCCTAAACCTTTAAAAAAAAGAATTGAAGTTGAAATTTTTGATTTTTAACAATTAAGAAAACTGGTTTAAATATTGACATTATGAAAAAAAATGAGCGATGAGTCTTTTTTTTTTAATTACATTAACATATGGCTTTATTCGTAAAATTAGATCAGAAAAAAAATCAAAAAGATGAGATTTGAAATTTTTAACTTTGAAAAAATTTATTTTGATAAAATAAAAAAGAAGCTTTAATTTGAAAAAAAAAGAATTCCTTTAAAATTCAGTTAACATTTTAATAAGATGTAGAGTGTTTAAAGCGTGAAAAAATATAAGATCAACTGTTTATCGTCTATTATGAGAATATTGAAAGGGATTATAAGCAGCATGTAAAAGGGGAAAAAGTTACACGCTGCTTATGATACCAATAATATTTTTAAGGTAAATTATCTGTGTTTTACCATAAATATCGATATTCCTTTTATCGATAAAGATTTTTAGATAACCGTTTTTGTTTGGTGAATTATTTATATCATAAGCAGCACCGGTTAATCGAAACTGCCCGATTATCGAGTGAAAATTAAAAATTATAAATTAATGCGTCCCAAAATAAAAGAATTTTTAGTTTTTAACCACATATTCAAATAGTATAAAACTATCTTTTGTCGATTTTTTCGTTTCGCAAATCGCTTTAAAAATTAGCTTTTTTTGCGTATTTATTCTTAAAATTTTTATGCATTCTAACGCATTAAACAAAGATTGAAATTACGCCTTTGTCATAAAATTTATGTAAATCTGAATAAATTATCGAAAAACATTTAAATTTGGCTCTAACTAACTAACTTCTTCTTGTGAGGAGAAGTTAAAATTTTAATTAATTCTTGAAACATTACAACTTTGGCTATATAAATTTAGAATTCAACATTTTAAAAGCTTAAATTGAAAATTGAAATAAACCCTAAAATAAAATTTTCAAAATTTTGTTATAGTATGGTATCGGTAGAAAGTATTCCAGAAAGAGTTAATCGAAAAATCAACATTAGTTCTAATTGTTAAAGGCGAAGTTTAACTATATATCTTTTTTTAGAAAAGACACGGATTTAGAATTAATATACAATTAAAAAAGTTTTGGCTCTTGAAAAATTCAGGGTGCAAATTAATAAGCTTTTAAGTTTTGGAAAAAATTTTTCTTTGCCTAGAAGTTTCTTTACGGTAAATTGTGAATTCTAAAGTAAATTAATTTAATTATATTTTATTTGAAAATATTAATTTTTAATTTAAATCGAATGATTGTTTAGCTTAATTTGAGCATGCGCTGGGATGTTTTTTTTTAGTAAACTCATTGTATTCACCTTCAATTTTTTCGATTTCTTTCTCAATCACAATATTATTTGCTCTGGATGAATCAATTTCGCCATCTAAACGTTTTACTTTGTTAAAATTGTCGACAAAATGAGTCTTATACTCTTCATTAACACGTAGTTTGGTTTGAATAGTTCTTTTTTGACAATTTAAATTTTCAATGAGAATATCCATTTTTCCAAGTTTATCCATCTTTTCTCTATCTGCTTGAAGTTCATTGCTGTATAGTGAATTGCTGCTACTTGCCATCATCATTGACAAATTAAATGTAAATATAATTACATAAATACAATAGATAGTAAGATTTAAATTTTTCATTTTTGTTTTTGAATTTCTAGTTTTTTTTTTCAAATTTTGAATAAAATGTTTTTAATTTAAATAGCAAAATTTTATCAATCAAAATTACAAGATCAAATAGAGCTTTGATGATAAATTTTTTATATTTTATCTCAATAAGAGAAGTATCATTTTAGAATTAATAACCAAATAATTATTAAACAAAAGTCATGAGATATTGTCTCAAAAATCTAATTTGTTTGATAAATAGCCGAAATTCTCAGATTATTAATAGTAAAATGTCTCATATCACCCATACTATTAAAAAAATTTTTTAGTAGTATTTAGATTAAAGTCCAAAAAATTATAGGAATGAAATAATTTTAATGGAACTTTGATGATAAAACTATTTTATTTCAATTTTTTTTTTGTTGACTTAAGAATTGTTTAAAATTTTTTGTTTAGATGAGGCATTTTTTTTAAACCATAAAATGAAACCTTTCTAATTTAGATAGAATAAAATAGTTTTATCAACTGATTTTTCAAGGCTAGTGTCCTTATCTAATTGCTAGACTGATTAACACCTCATTTATTCAAGACTAATAATTAGTTTTTTATCAAAATTCTTTATTAATTTGAATGATTAAGTAGCACCTACTAAAAATTTAAACATTCTACTGAAACATTTTATTCAAATTTCAAAAAAAAACTAGAAATTCAAAAACAAAAATGAAAAATTTAAATCTTACTATCTATTGTATTTATGTAATTATATTTACATTTAATTTGTCAATGATGATGGCAAGTAGCAGCAATTCACTATACAGCAATGAACTTCAAGCAGATAGAGAAAAGATGGATAAACTTGGAAAAATGGATATTCTCATTGAAAATTTAAATTGTCAAAAAAGAACTATTCAAACCAAACTACGTGTTAATGAAGAGTATAAGACTCATTTTGTCGACAATTTTAACAAAGTAAAACGTTTAGATGGCGAAATTGATTCCTCCAGAGCAAATAATATTGTGATTGAGAAAGAAATCGAAAAAATTGAAGGTGAATACAATGAGTTTACTAAAAATAATAGAAAAATAGTAGATTGTAGTCCCTTTCAAGAAACTCAAGCCGTTACTGAAGAAAAAAATGATTCAAATAAAGTTCATAAATACTCTTGTTCTATTGTAATTTTATTTAGTCTATTAGCATTCAAAGGACTTTACATTTTTTTTTAATTTTTTTAATTTTTAAAAATAAAAAAAAATTTTAATTTTTAACCTAACTTTAACTAAAATAATTCTATGACTATGACTTTAACTACTCTTCTTAAGTACATTTAATTTAACTGTGTTTATAATACTTGTTAGCTAATTAATTTATAATTGGTTAGACATCAAGTATAAAATCACAATGTTCAATTCAATTAATTCAGTTTTTATTATTTTGAGAGCTCACTTATATGTATTAGCTAAGGCTAGAAGCGGCCATTATTTAATAAAGACTTATTATTAATATTATTTCTATTAATTATTCTCTTCAGCATTTAACCCTATCGATTTAAATTCTAGTAGTCAATCCGTATATAAGCAATCATACAAGTAAAATCGTCAATAAATTACAAGACAAAATCGAGTAGAGTTCATTTCAACTTTTTATTTTTTTATTAAATGCACAAACAACAATCAACAAAAAAGAAAATATTAAGTGTATGTGTGTGCATTCATTTTTAAAGTTTAATTTTTGAAAATTTCTCAATTTTAATAAAAAATTTCAAATCATTATTATTTTTTCTTAATAATAAAAAAAAAAAAACAAAGTAAATAAAGGATCGAGCACATGGCTTTTTATTTTGTTGTTGAAAAAATTCATTTTTATTAAATATAAAAAAAATTTAACCCAAAAAAAATTTTTATATTTTTTTTTAAAGTCTATAGATAAAAACTAAATAAAAAAAATGACTGGTACCAGTGAATTAGAAGAGAAAATAATCAAACAAATTGAATATTACTTTGGTGATATTAATTTGAGTAAGGACAAATTCTTACAAGAAGAAACACAAAAAGAATCTGGTTGGGTACCATTGGAAACAATGATTAAATTCAATCGTCTAAAACAATTGAGTACTGATCATCAAGTAATACTTGAAGCTTTGAAAAAATCAACTAGTGATTTATTAGAACTAGACGAAGACAATAAAAAAATACGTCGTGCCAAACCACTACCAGACAATCTCAGCGAATTCGAAACCAACCTTAAACAAAATACTGTTTATGTCAAAGGATTCGCACCTGAAATGACTTTAGATGAACTTTATGGCTTTTTTGAACAACATGGTAAAGTGCTACAAATATTCATGAGACGTCTACCTGCGACTAAACAATTTAAAGGTAGTGTTTTTGTTACATTTGAGACTAATGAACAAATGAAAGCATTCATGGATTTGGAAGAGGTTAAACATGATGATAATGTTTTACAACGTGAATTACAAGAGGATTATCTAAAGCGTAAAGGACCACAATTCGAGAAATTCAAAGAGGCCAAGGCCAAAAAAGAAGCACAAAAAGAAGAAAAACTTAAGCAAAAACAAGAAGCCGAAGAGGCCTATCTCAAAGAACAACAAGTACTTGGTGCTATTTTACATGTTAAAAATTTACCTAGTGATGCAACACGTGAATCACTCAAAGAGCTATTTGATAATCATGCCAAAGTAAAGTATGTTGATTTTAATAAGGGTCAAATAGAAGGCTTTGTTCGTTTTAACGAAGAGAATCAAGCTAAACAAGTATTGGAAAAAGCTGGTGAAATCAAATTGAAAGATAGTGTATTGGAATTGCGTGTATTGGAAGGTGAAGAAGAGCAAAATTATTGGAGAGAGATAATTAGACGTTTAAGTGAGTCTAGATCAAAGAGTAGGAGTGGTAATAAGAGTCGTCGTGGTCGTGGTGGTCCAAGAGGTGGTGGCGGTGGTGGTCGTAAAGGTGGAAATAGAAATAAGCGTGATTTAGATGATGACGAAGGCGATCAAGAGAATGGCAACGGTGAAGAAGCCTCAAATAAAAAACAAAAAACTGAAGATGAATAAATTTAAAATAAAAAAAACAATCTCTCTTTTTAAAAAAATGAACTAAAATATTTAAACCAATTGGTTTATTGTAATGGTTCAAATGACTTGAATGGTCATTTTTTAGATAAATTTAATTTGTTCTGTTTTTTTTTCTTTTTGTTTGTTTGTCTCTTTCTATTTGTTAAAAGTTTAAACCTTTAATTAATTATTATATAAATGAAATAAAATAATATAAGAAAATTACATTTTGTTTTATTTTAATTTTTTAAAACCAAATAATTTTACTCTAGTCCTTTTGATTATTAGCATATCCCTAAAGTCTTTTTTTATTTTGTAGAAATGAAAATATTTTAAGTAGCTCTAGTCCTATTGGCTAGATTCTGTCAGGAAGATCGCAATATAACAAAAAATTAACAAAATTTTTTATTCATTTTTTCTTAGCGTAAAACCTGCTCTTTATTTCTCTTTTATTTTATCTTTAGTTTTAATCGATTTACAATTGAGTTTGAATAAAGTTTTATAAATAAATAATCTTTCACTTTAACAACACCCAATCCTCAACAAACCATAGAAACTAGTCCATGAAGCTATGGTGTAATAGTAATGGTGTTATTTGTGAAAAAATATTTTTTCGATTTAAACACCATAAATTTCTTTATTGCTTTAAGATCATAAAGTTGAATATTTTTTGAATACACTGAATGAGGTTAAAAGGCATTCTGAGTTAAACTAAAATCCTAAACCAATTATATCTATACTTATTCTGAAAAGTCGAAAATTTTAGAAAAACAAAAGTATTTCCTATCATACCTAAGTGAAGTTAGTGGTTAAACTTTAAATCTCGAAAAACTTGCTTGGTTTTCAGTTCTAGAACAACGAATAGCCGATGAATTGATTGTTTAATGGCAAAAAGGGTTTTAGATGGGTTAATAGCAAAATTATCCAAAATGTTGAAACAAATTTGAAAATCATTGGTTTTTTTCAATTAACTGATTTCTAATCCAACAAAGACCCTTTTTACCATATACCAATCGATTCAGCTCATCGAATTCTACAAAAATTAATCCTAAAATTAAGTCACAAAATTTTATCATTCTTGAATTTAATTTTTTATTACACATACCGTAGTACCTTGCTTATGAGCGACTAAAAATCGCTTCTTTGAAAGGCAAAATCATGCTCAACAAAAATTAATTTAATATCGTATTAAACCATCTTTGATAGAGTTTAGAGGGATCTATTAAGAAATAAAAAAATTAAAATTCTTCTGATTTCCTTTAGTCTGGGGGGTTTAGGGGGGCACTTCTAAACAAGGTATTACGGTACCTTTTTTCTTTTTAAAAAAAGATCATATCATTTGTGAATCGCCTTAATTATTATTTTTAATTTCAAAAATTTTAAATCAAGTTGATAAAAAATTCAGTCGACTACCAGAACTACATCGAGTTTTCGACAAACTAAGTTGTCATGTTTAAGTAATCTAATTTTTAATAAAGTTATTTTATAAATCTTTGCTCGTTAGATATAGAAAAAATACATGATGAAATAGTTTTAAAAATTCTAAGCAGATCGATAGTCCAATAGCATTAATCAAAAATTCTAAAAAAAATAAGCTCCGACAAAAAAAAAAGCATAGAAATTAGACTTTTTCCAATCAAAAAGTAATAATTACTGTAAAACTTTGTTTATAGCCACGGGGCTCTACTATTTTTTGATGGTCCCCCGCCCTTATTAAACTCGGGTATAATCCCATACTTTTTTCAATTAAAATTCAAACTACTATCGGGTTAAAAATAAAAAAAAAATTTTTAATTGTGCTTTAAATTTTTCCATTTAGCCAAGGTATTTACTTTCAAATTTTCGTATAGTCGTTCCATGAGGGATTAAATAACTTGAATATTTGTTGTCTCTTTGAACAACTTTATCTCATTCAAAATTTTGACCAATGCTATCAGAATTGATAAGGACTAATCAATAATTTCTTAATTTCAAAAAACGAATTGATATAAGAAAATTATAACTATTAATTACTCATATAAAGTTCTGCAACACTAACACTTATAACACTTGCAACACTTATTATGTTTTACGAATAGGAACACTTAAATTATAATAGTAACACTTAGTAACACTTAATTTTATTTCTTAGTAACACTTTATTTCTGATTCAAAATATATATCAATTTCAAAGGGCGATCAAAATATAGATCTTTCTTAAAAAATTTCATTACAATCTTAAACAATCTTAAGAATGTTTTATCTTAATACATTATTTATCTTTATTTTAAACTTAATCATAGTTTAGAATATTTGAAAAATTCAAATAAACCTTATAAAAAACTTTTTAGAAATTTTAAATTTCTATTCATGGAGATTATTTTCTAAAACTAGTCTAAAACACAAAAAAGCTTAATTTTTATTATTGCTTCAAACAATTAAATTATTATCAGGATGATAAAAAAAAATGTTTTTTCTAATAGTTTGAGTTTTAAATTCGACTTTTGAAAATTATTTTTAATGTCCTTTTATTCGAAAAAAATTAAATTTTGTAAAAAAAAAACATAAATTGAAAGCTTAAAGTTATCTACTCAAAGTCTTCTTTATCAACACGATTATTTCTTCTTAAATTAAATCTATTTTTGATCAATAAGAAAGATTAATTTTTTCATTTGTTAATATTATCATAATAATTTAAATCTATTATAATAAAAAATCAAAATAAGTGTTACTAAGTGTTACTATTATAATTTAAGTGTTCCTATTCGTAAAACATAATAAGTGTTGAAAGTGTTATAAGTGTTAGTGTTGCAGAACTTTATATGAGTCTATTAATTAATATAAAATATGACCAAGACAAAATAAATTGACATTCATTTAGAATAAAATTCTTTCTTTTTTGTTTCATATATATATATATATCTCAAAAGAGAAAAAAAAAATTATAGCTCTTAAAATTCGCTCATTTTTTCGCGAATTCAAATGAACATTTAAAAATTACTTGCATACACACTAATTTCTTTTTTGTTTCTTTTTGATCAACGATTGATTATTATTATTAATAATAAAATTAGAAGAATTAACTGTTTCCATTTTGTATATATTCCTTTTATTTAGACAAAAAAAAAAGCCCTAAAGATAACTGACAAATGGTCATATAACACACATAATTGTAATTTCACATAAATGATTCCATTTTTCTAGAAGATATTGTGTGACTCCTAAAGACTTTTATTAAAACAACCCACTCTTCTCTCTCTCTCTCTCTCTCTTAATCACTCACTCTTTCAAAATAAATAAATATTAGAATAACATGCGTGACTTTTTTTTCATTTTAATAAAATTTATAAAAAATTTTTTTTTTAAATTAATTAATTTTTAGACTTTTTAAAAAAAAATGGATACAGACGATTCGGAAAAGATGTCTTCTTCTTCGAATTCCAAGACGACGACGACGACGACTACTAATAATAATAGCAATAGTACAAATACTAAAGATAAATCATCAGCCCAATTATGTCAAGAAATGGGTATAACCAATATAGACATTGAATATACACCAGAGGACTATCAAAATCTAGTTACATATAAACTATTCAATCAACACATACGACCATTATTATTGGAGAAAAATCCCAAACTAGTCATGTACAAAATGGTTAGTGTAATTGGCGCCAAATGGAGAGAATTTATCGAGTTAAAAGAACAATATCAATTAGAACAACAACAATCAAATAATAATAAAACAAATGATAATACAACTGAACAATCATTGATGACTATAGCTAGTATGCAAGACGAAGCCAATAATTCAAGTAATAGACAAACAAGACCAGGTAGAGCTGCCAAAAAGCGTCAAGTCGATTATTATAATAACAATGATCAAACTGAATCGGATAATTTAAATCAAAATGATTATAATGAACAACGACGTACAAGTACACGCCCTAAACGAGCATCAGCCAAATTTGCCAAAGACGATTTTGATTCAAGTTCAGTACAAGAAGAAGCACAAACAACAACAACAACAACTACAACAACAAGTAATAGTCGTTCGAATAAATCGACAACAAATAGTAGATCTAATCAAAATAAAAAGCGAAAGAGAAAAACAGACGACGATGGCAATGCTGATTCAGATGCTGAATTCGAGGCTATGCTCGAGGAACAATGTCGCTTGGAAGAGACAGAAAAAGAAAAGAAAAAACTTAAAAAAGAACAAAAAAATAAAGAATCACAAAATTCAAATTTATTGAATAAAAATAGTAAAAAATCCAAAATAAAAAATTCAGCTGATCCGGAATCATTGGCCGAATTCGAAAACGATCAACATCAAGACTATTGTGAAGCATGTCAACAAGGTGGTGAAATAATTCTATGCGAATCATGCCCGAAAGCCTATCATTTGTGTTGTTTAGAACCCGAGCTGGAAGAGGCACCCGATGGCGAATGGTTTTGTGACAAATGTGAAAAGAGTGGTGTGGCTGAACAAAAACGAGCCGATTTAGAACAACAAAAAAAAGAACAAGAACAATTAGCAGCAGCGACAGCGACAACGACATCAAATAAATTAGAACATAAACCAAGTAAGGCTGAACTATTGAGATTGCAATCAAATGACACTGGCAATGGTATAAACAATTTGGAATTTTGTTTTGTATGTAAAGATGGTGGTGAATTGTTGTGTTGTGATTCATGTCCACAATCGTATCATTTAAAATGTCTACAACCACCATTGACACGTGTGCCCAATTATGAATGGACATGTCCACGTTGTTCCGAACCAAAACCAAAGGCAGTTGTTAAAAAAATACTCACGTGGCGTTGGAAGGATTTGGACATGAAACCAATTGATCCTAATCAACAAGATCAAGACGAAGAACAACAACAAGTAGAACAAGATACTAAGAATTCGAAAAAAAAGAATGAAAAGAGTAAGAAAAAAGGATTTTTACGAATTAAAATGAAGACTAAAAGCAAAGAGACAAATAAGAAAAAAAAGACTAGTAAAAAAAGTAGTGATGACGATGATGATGATGACGAAGACGACCAAGATGATGATGATGAAGAAGAAAATAGTCAAGAATCTGATGAACAAGATGACCAAGATGATGACGAAGATTATGACGAAGACGACGACGACGACGAAGAAGAAGAAATAAAACCAAAACAAAAAAAATCCAAGTCAAATTCCAAAGCCAAAGTAATAACAACTGATTTTAAATCGAATATAAAAACACCAATAAAACCAGCGAGTAAAACACGTGAATACTTTGTTAAATATGAAGGCTTGTCTTATTGGCATTGTGATTGGGTCAATGAAATATGTTTGGAAGTACATCATAAAATCCTATGGAGATATTATGCACAGCGCAATGACATGGTCAATCCACCAAGTCAACGAATTCTCAAGAAATTAAATACGGAAGCCGGCGAACCGGGACATGAAAAAGACAAAGATGTTGTCAACGATGACGACGATGAGGACTTGGGTAAACATCAAAGTAAAAAACATGTCGATCCCGAATTGGATCGTGAATTCTATCAAAATGGTGTCAAACCACAATACTTACAAATACATCGTGTTATTAATCAAAAGAAGACAACACGTGGCGATCAATGGTATTTGATTAAATGGCGTGATTTACCCTATGATCAATCGACATGGGAATTGGACGATGGCGATGTCGCTGTGCGCATAAAAGATTGGAAAAAACATACTGATGCATTTTGGAAATTAAAGACATCACTTGAAGAAACTAGCTCGAAAAAGTCGAAAAAAAATCGTCTCAACAACGAAATGAACGATGAAGAATCGGATCCGAATTTTTATAAAAAAGACCCGAGTCGTAAATATGAACAACAACCGGTTTATTTGGACAAGACAGGCGGTCGTTTGCATCCATATCAATTGGAGGGTTTAAATTGGTTGCGTTTCTCATGGTCCCAGGGTACTGATGTTATTCTAGCTGATGAAATGGGTTTAGGTAAAACAGTACAATCAGCTACATTTATCTATTCACTATTCAAAGAGAATCATACAAAAGGACCTTTCTTAGTTGCTGTGCCATTGTCCACATTGATCAATTGGGAAAGAGAATTTGAACAATGGGCACCCGACATGTATGTTGTTACTTATTTGGGCACTAAAGAAGCCCGTGCTGTCATTAGAGAAAATGAATTTTCATTTGATGAAAATGCGTGTCGCTCGGGGTTAAAATCGTCCAAAGTACGTCAAGGTGTTAAAGTTAAATTTCATGTTTTATTAACATCATATGAAATGATATGTATGGATCAAGCTACTTTGGGCTCAATTGATTGGCAAGTTTTAGTCATTGACGAAGCACATCGTCTCAAATCGAATAATTCGAAATTTTTTCGTATCATGTTCGACTATTCGATTAAATACAAAGTCCTTTTGACTGGTACGCCCTTACAAAATAATCTAGAAGAGCTATTTCATTTGTTGAATTTCCTAAGACCTCAGGATTTTAATGACATGAATGGTTTCTTACAAGAGTTCTCCGATTTGAGTAAAGATGATCAAGTTGTTAAACTACATGATTTGCTAGGACCACATTTGTTGCGTCGTCTCAAGGCCGATGTACTTAAGTCAATGCCTTCAAAATCCGAGCTCATTGTACGCATAGACATGTCACCCATACAAAAAAAATACTATAAATTAATATTAACTAAGAATTATGAGGCTTTACAATCGAAACAAGGTGGCAATCAATCATTACTTAATGTTGTAATGCAATTGAAAAAATGTTGTAATCATCCGTATTTGCTACAAGCTGCACAAGACGAAGCACCACTCACGGCTAATTTTATGTACGAAGGCTCAGCTCTAACTAAATCATGTGGTAAATTAGAGCTTTTATACAAAATGTTGACTAAACTAAAAGCCCAAGGTCATAGAGTATTAATATTTTCACAAATGACTAAAATGTTGGACATACTCGAGGATTTCTTGGAGTATTTGGGCTATAAATATGAGAGACTGGATGGTACTATAACGGGTAGTGATCGTCAAGAAGCTATTGATAGATTTAATGCACCAGGTGCACAACAATTTTGTTTTTTACTATCGACACGTGCTGGTGGTTTAGGTATTAATTTAGCAACGGCTGATACTGTAATCATTTACGATTCGGATTGGAATCCACACAATGACATACAAGCATTCTCGCGTGCACATCGTATTGGTCAACAAAATAAAGTAATGATTTATCGTTTTGTCACACGTTCATCTGTTGAAGAACGTATAGCACAAGTGGCTAAGAAAAAAATGATGTTGACACATTTGGTCGTACGTCCAGGTATGGGTGGACAAGCTGCGAAAGAAGTTGGCAATGGTGACAAGAATGCCAAACAATCATCGTCAATGTCTAAAAAAGAATTAGATGATATTCTTCGGTTTGGCACTGAGGATTTGTTTAAAGACGATGCGGACAATGAAGAAAATCGTATACACTATGATGATCAAGCTGTTGATTGTCTGCTAGATCGTAATCAAGTCGTTTCGAATGAGACCAATAGCGAAGAGGCTAGTGAAGGTCTAAATGAGTATTTGTCGAGTTTTAAAGTGGCATCGTATGTAACACGTCAAGAACAAGAAGAAGATGTCGAAGTATTGAAAGAAGATGCTACAGAATCATCGGACCCTCTATTTTGGGAGAAATTGCTACGTCATCATTATGAACAACATCAAGAAGATCATTTGAGATCAATGGGCAAAGGCAAGCGTAATCGTAAGCCAGTTAATTACAATTATAATTTGGATCAAATGTCAACAACAATGAATCCAAATCAAAATGATGATTTACAAAATGATCAAAATTCAGATCAAAACTCCGAGTATAGTTATGAATCACCAACTGAAGAACTTGAAGACGACGACTTTGACGAATCGACAATGTCCAAAGAGAGTCAAGAAAGAGCCAGACGTAAACGATTGACAGCTGGTGGCAAAGAACGTCCATTGCCACCACTATTGGCTCGTGTCGGTGGTAATATTGAAGTTCTTGGTTTTAATGTACGTCAAAGACGTGCTTATTTAAATGCTATTATGAGATTTGGTATGCCACCGTACGATGTATTTAATTCACAATGGATGTCACGTGATCTAAGAGGTAAAACCGACAAAGAATTCAAGGCTTATAGTGCCATGTTTATGAGACATTTATGCGAGCCGTGTATTGATCCAAATCAACAAACATTTGCTGATGGTGTACCCAGAGAGGGCATGTCTAGACAACAAGTACTCACACGTATGGGTATTATGTCTTTGATTAGAAAAAAAGTACAAGAATTCGAATCGATAAATGGTCTTTGGTCTTTGCCTGAATTAATGAATACAAACAATAATAATGAACAACAACAACAACAACAACAAAAAGCTGATGATACACTAACAACAAAAATGGAAGTTGACAATAATGAAACAATTACAGACATGATGAATGAAAGTAAAAATGAACAACAACAAACATCATCAAATACAGAAGAATTATCAAGTACAAATAATAAATTAGATGTGAGCAAACCACAAATAAAAGATCAAACAAATCCAATGACACAAATGAAATCGACAAATAAAATCAAATATAAAAAAGGCGACAAGAGTCAAAAGTTAAATGATTTTAAATTTATGTTTAATATAGCCGATAGTGGTTTTACTGAATTGCATACTCTATGGCAAAATGAACAACGTTCTATACAAGCTGGTAAAGAAAATGAGACATGGCATCGACGACATGACTATTGGTTGTTGAGTGGCATAGCGACACATGGCTATTCACGTTGGCAAGACATACAACAAGATCCCAAATTTGCCATCATATCCGAGCCGTTCAAACAGGACATGAAAGAAAGAGGCAATTATTTGGAAATAAAGAATAAATTTCTAGCTAGACGATTTAAATTGTTGGAACAGGCTTTGGTTGTTGAGGAACAATTGAGACGTGCTTCTCTTTTAGGCATTAATATGAATAATCAACCTGGACAAAATATGGTCGTTGATCCAATAAGTGGCCAGTCGAGTTCTATAATGAATTTAAATTCGAAATTTAATGAGTTGGAAACATTGGCCGAAGCTAATTATCATCTAACACAACAAACTAATAATCGATTGAGTAATGATGTACTCAAAAGAGTATTGAATCAATTAGAAGATTTGTTGAATGATATGAAACAAGAGGTTAATAAAATACCAATTGGTCTAGCTCGTATGCCATCGGTTACTGAACGACTTAAAATACAAGAAAGAGATTTACTCAATCGTTTGGCTGTACAACAACAAGCCATAGCTGCTGCTAATGTACAACAACAACAACAAGATGGTAAATCGAGTGCTGGTGGTGGTGTACAAGATGTACAAGCAATTGCAGTTAAATGTAATCAATATATTGGTGGTTTTACGCCAAATTTATTAAGCATAGCTCAGTATAAACCAATACAACCAAAAACTGAGGCCAATGCAAATAAAAGTGAAGCTGTCAAATCAGTTGATACTAAAACAGCAACAACAACAACAACAACGGATGGTAAACAAGTTGAAGTTAAATCAGAAGTTAAAGAAGACGAATCGAATAAACAGACACCTGATATTGTAGAAGTTTCGTAAACAAAAAAAAATTTTAAAAGGATAATCTTTTGTTTTTTTTTTTTTTTTTTTATTTTCAAAAATTAAATTTGTAAATTTATAACTTTTTTTTTTTCTTTTCTCTTCACTCAAACAAACTAAAACTTTAAATAATTTTTGGTATTAAAAAAAAGTTGATCGTTTATATTTTATGGTTCCTTTTACTTTTGCTGGGATTATTTTTATGTTTTTCTTTCTTTTTTTTATTTTCATTTCTTTTTAATTAAAAGTTAATAAAAAAAAATGTTCACAAAATATTATAATTATTCTTTAAAGTGTTTAATTATTTTATGAAAATAAATCTAAATTAATCTAAATTTTTATTTTTTTCTTGTGTTGGTCTAAAACACGAACCTGCATTTTTTGTTTAAAACATGAACCTCTCTTAAAACAAATCGAACCAAATCCGACTTATAATAAATATTCTAAAACCAAATTTTACGAGCTTTTAGCTACTACGAATTATCCTAAAGTTGCCGCATGTTTAATGTATTCTGCATAATCATATAAAAATTTTAAAAAAAATTAAACCTATTTTCTTGAAGAAAATTGTCTCAGCTTTCACGCAAGACCATAAACATAAATTAAAAGTTTTTTATGTGAAAATCTGTACTTAACAACAAAAGAAAAAACACAATTAAGCAGTTTAAGAAGTACGAAGAAACGATTTAAAATTTTATATTACAAAGGCTGTTCGATGTTTTGAAATAAATTAGAAATTATAATGATCATTTGAAAATTGTGAACTTTTATATTAATTGAAAACAATATGAAATTCATCAAAATTAGTGTTTGTGCGCGCTGACTACCACTGAACAGCGAAAATAAGTGATGAACATCTTGCTGGTCTTTACAGATGAAAATCCCGGCACCTTAAAATTGTTTAACCAATAGCTTAACACGCAAATTACCAATTTTTTTATATAGCGTTAATTACTTTCGGGTTTTTCGAAACCGTCCTTAATTTTTCAAATAAATAGTCGTCCAAATATTTGAACATGTTTTTTATTTGATTTTTTTTAAAGATTCGTTCTTAAATTATAATTTTTTTTAATTTTATCAAAAAAAGAAACCATCAGTAGTGATTCACTTGAATTTGAAAAAGCGTTAGGTCGAACCTTAAAAATTACATTGAAACTTAAAAATAAGAAAAATCGGCCAAGAGAAATTCTTGCTCATCTGCTCATGCTCAATTATTAATTTTTTTAATAACTTATATAGATTTTTAAGTTCTGCAAAATGATAAATTATGCAACAAACATGCTAAATTTTATTTGAAGCTCTGCAAAAAATGTACAATTTAATTACGCATTTTATTTCAATACATTAAGTGCATTCTGTACTAATTTGCACAGTTTTTGCAGATCTTCAAATAAAATTTAGCATGTTTGTTGCATAATTTAGCATTTTGCAGAACTTAAACGGTTGTACCTTAGACCTTTCGCTCCAAAGGACTCGACTTACACCACTCGGCCATGCGCTCAATAAGTTCCATTATCTCATTTGCATAATATAAGAATATTTTTTCTAAATATTTACTCAAGTGACACAACAGACTAAAATATGCTGCTACAATCGTTTAAAACATCTTTCAATCCAATCCAAATTCTCAACAGCCGTCAACTTTGAAATCGTCAACTAGCAAAATTACCTAAAAATGAAAAATCCTAAAATTTTCTAAAAAATTATCAAAAATTTAATTCAAGTAAAATTAAGTAAAATTATTTCGCACAGGATTGGTACTCTCCTGATGAACTAAATAAAGATTCTTGTTCTTAAAAAATTACGGGACTTGAAAGGAAAAATTGTAAAACATAAAATTTTAATTGCGAGGAACGAGCTAATAACCAGATGTGTATATATAGAAAAAAATAGAATACTGAGTGATTTTGCTGGGACTGTATTAGACGAAACTAAAGAATTTGATTGGGTAAAAAAAATAAGCATGTTTTTAAAAAATGAAACGTTCAAAATAACGGGTCGTTACTCGCATAATAAAAGCCTTGCTTCTCTAGTATTAATATTAATCTCTTTTTATGATCAAATTTTTTGTTGATCATTTTTAGAATTTAGTGATGGTTAAACTTATTTTGTGACCATTATAATTTTTATGTGATCATATTCATTTTTTTTTTGATCACACACTTTATGATCGGAGCATTGGTGATCATCGAAGATCACGAAGCCATTGATCATGAGATGATCACAAAGTTTGTGAACATATGATCACGAGGTTGAGCCGAATATATTTAGGTTTGAAATTGATTAGATTTTTGGGTCTGTACATTAAATTTCAATTCGTCATTTCAATTCATTTAAATTCGAATAACTTTTGAACGGAAATTAAAAGACTTGTTCTGTAAATTGCTACAAAGTG
>NTPY01000514.1:24801-41684 GCA_002922825.1 Brachionus calyciflorus | reverse complement strand
AATCGATAGGGATACGGTCTATTTGCTTTTCAGCATAGAGCCTTAGAAAGAACATTTTCTTTCAAGTTAATTAATTTTGCCAACTCGCCACCACTTTTAAAAGAACAGTTAGTCAAAAATGAGACTCGAAATCTGAAATATGATTTAAGAAATAAAGATCAAATGATTGAATGCGGATCAAGAACAAAAAGTGGTGAAAATACATTTAAATTTTTTTATTCAAGATCATCGAAAAATTATTACTTAAGTTTAGTACATTTAAATTGTCAATGTTTAACAAAATCAACTTGATTTACGAAAAATCAATTAAGATTTTTGATAAATTAAATTTGAACTTAAAATGTTTTGTTTTTTGAAATTAAGTAAAATTTGATTTTTTTTATGAACAAAAAAAAAAATAATTTTTAAATATAATTTTATTTTTTATTTTAATGAATAAACGAAGTGTTAATCAGTCTAGAAATAGAAATGGGCACTAGCCTGTTGATTAACCTTGAAACTTAAAACTTGAACAGTGAAGATAAAGAAAAAGTAATATTAGCTTCAATAAATCCAAAAATAAGCCTTTTGAATAAAGAAAAAATTTGTCGAACAATTATATAAAATAGAAAAAGCTTGAGTAATTATTTTTTGCTTTAGTTCAAAAGGATTGTCCAAATTTATTGCTTGAATTGATGTATCATCAATGACATTTAAATTTACTGCTTTTAATAATACCACTAAGCATACAGAAAGAATTCCAATCAAAGCCTATTTTAGATTTTAATCAAATTAATTCACGCCATTGAAGATTCGAATGCTATTATCGAACAATTTAGTGATTTTTTCAAATTTGATTATCACTGCTATACTGTTAAACAAATACTATGATTTTTTTACTTTTTTTTTCAAATTTAAAAGAAAATTTTAAAGCCTTTAAAATATTTTTTTTGTTAAATAAATCAAAAAAAATTCAAAAAATTTATTTTTGATGTTGTGTACTTAGTTAAAGTTTTTAAACGTTGAAACGCCGATTGGACAGAATTAATTTAAGAAATAGTATCTTTTCAATATTGTTTTTAAAATTTGGTTTAAAAAAATTTCAATTTTAACTTTAAATATTAGATTCAAGTTGAATATTTGTTTCTTCATTTTCAATCAATTTGTATCTAAATCCAAAAAATTTGTTTTTTATATTTTCCATATGGACTTTTTGTATCAAAATATTTCCCAATTTCATCATTGGATTTTCGACTAAGAAATAAAATAAAACAGCACAAAGTTGAGTCAACATCAAAACACAAGAAAAAGCACTAATTCTTCTCTCAAATTTATAATTTCTTAAAATAAGCGTTATAGCCATCGGATGCCACAAATAAACACCAAAAGAAAATTTTCCTATTTTTTTCAACAAAAAATTTTGACCAAAAACTCTTGTAAAATCATTTGGCGCACCAATTAACATACAAAATAAAAGAATTGAAAACTTAATACCTGGATGATTTGCATCTCTAAACAAATTTAGGTCTCCTATATAATATGGTGAAAAATGTGTAATACCATACCATGCCATAAAATAACACACCAAACATAAAACCAATCGCACTATTTTATGTTTGAATACATTCTTCCATTCACTAGTCCATTCTTCATATTTAAAATATAACAAGGCTACCACTGAACCAGAGTAGAACACTGAAAATCTTGGCCATAATTTATTAGACGTGAATATATCGACATCATTACGTTTATATCTTAAAAAACTTCCATATGAATAATATGTTAGACAAACAGATGTTATTAAAAATAAAAACCAAAACTTTTTTGAATAGTGAAATAAAAGACATATTAGAGGAATAATAAAATAATATTTGATTTCGATTGGTATAGTCCAAAGATGATTCTTACCAACTGGTTCAAGCGTTATTAATTCATACCACGAATTAAAATTTGTATAAAAACCTTTTATAGAATTAGGACCTATTTTTATTAGAGTAACAAAAATAAAAAATGGTATGTATATTCTAAATAGTCGACGAATAAAATATTTAAAAATAATTTCAAGTATTTCGTTGAAGTTTTTAGACTTGTTAAAATCTTTAATCATTCGAAAAGTGAGAAGAAATGAGCTAAGAACAAAAAAGCCAAGGACACCAATGAAATAACCAGTCATTTGAAACCATTTAAAATCACCAGGGTCACCATAAACAGGTATTACGTGATGAATTGTAACTGTCAATGCACAGAAGCCTCGATAACCATCGAGAAAATCAAATCGATCTGTTACTTTTTTTTGTGAATCTTCGAGAAATAAATTAATCACATACAGAACATAAGTTAAACTATTCCAAAAAATATTTTTTACCATTTTTAAATTCATGATTATAAAGTTATTATTTAAATTTATTTTTTATATTAATAGATAAGTAATGTATGTTTTTGTATGAATTTTTTTTTGTTGATAAAATGTTTAATTTAAAAAAAAAATCATTTACGTGCCAATAATTTTTTCAAAAGCAGCTAAAAGGAATTTACAAAAAGCATTTTTACATAATTTTTTAGGTGCATTATCAAAAACAAATTGCATCAGACACATGCAATTAATTAAGGTCTTTAAAGAACCAAAAACTTTTCATTTACATTGCTTTTATTTTTCAAAGACAATTTTCGTTTATTCTATTTGATGTCACTGATCAATAACATTTTAGTTTTTCAACATTTATTGACACTTTATCTTGTCTCTCGAGGTTAACTTGACATTCTGTTCTAGTTTATATTTATATCTAATAAAAACAAAGAATGTCAACAGTCTCTATGGCGCAATCGGCTAGCGCGTTCGGCTGTTAACCGAAAGGTTGGTGGTTCGAATCCACCTAGGGACGATTATTTTTTTTCTTTATTTTCTTGATACATAAAAAAAAAAAAAATTCTTCCCACACCGGGAATCGAACCCGGGCCGCCTGCGTGAAAGGCAAGAATCCTAACCACTAGACCATATGGGACTCTTATTATTATCAGTTATAAAAATTCACTTGAAATTTCTTATTTTCTTTTGATTTATCTTTTTGAAAGAGAAACAAATAAAACGGAAAAAAACTATCAAATGAATTAAAAGAAAAAAGAAGTGTTTAAAAATTAAACGAGTGGCTTAAATTCAAAAAAATACTTAATTATTTCTATTTTAAAATTTTTTTGTGCTGTGCTGATTTTGTTCCTGTTCTATATTGGTTATGTTTACAGTGATTCTAATATAAATGTAACGTCAAATGTCGACCGTAAATTTTGACCGTAACCGTAACCGTATCCATAGCTCAAACATTTTAAAATCGAAAACTACTGTATGTTCTTTTATGATCGTTAACTATTTTTTGAATTGTATTTTAAACACCAAAAAATATTTTAAAGATCTTTTTCATATTTTTAATTTATTTAAACTCTACTACTACACGTTTAATATAAAATAATTCGTTTATCCAAGACCTGGTAATTTTCGTTTGTATCAATTAAGAGCTACTTGAGCTACGAAATTAAGTAAGGGATTTATTCAGGCTTGATTTACAGCAAAATTTATTTAGAACATAAGTTCCATTCTCTGGCCTTTTTTGAGTAAAATTGGACATCAAAAAAATCTAATTTAAAAAATACCTGTCATTTAGACAAAAAGCTTAAAACAGCCTGAACTGGTTAGCCAATTATAAGAATTAAATTTTTCTAGTTTTACAGTTTTTAAAAATTTTTTCTATAAAAACTTGCATTTATTTTGGATAATTTGATATTAATTTTTGGGCTTAAAAATCTTTTTCGAATATCTATACAGTCGACCCGCTTTAATCCGGAGTGCGTTAGTCCGAACACTTCGCCATTCGTACAAATTTTTAAAAGTCCCTACCCCTTATCAAATATAAAAACATTGAAAATTATTTTTTAATCCGGAAAATTTAATCCGAACAATTTTTTTCCAGTCCTAAAGTGTTCGGATTAACGCGGGTCGACTGTAAAAAAAAATCTTATTTTTTTCAATATAGGTTGTTTGATAATCAACAAAAGCAGATTTTTTATTCAATTTATAAAAAAAAAAATTTTATTTATTCATTTTTTCTTACAAAGGTTGTTTCTGATCGATTCAACACATTTGCTTAAACAGACCGTCAAATTTTTTCAGAATTTTTTTTTGTGTTGGTATGAGTTTTTCGAAAAATCTTTCAAAAGATTTAAACAAGATAATTTTTTAACAAAAAATAAAAAATTTAAAAAAAAAAAGCAAAGTTTTTTTTATTCAAAATTCTAGCGCGACCACATAACTATCGTTTTTTATTCCCAAATAAAAAAATAAGCTCTATTTTTTTCAATCTAAGACACCAAGACTTAAAATTATTCTCTTAAATCTACTTTTTAGCTTTCAAAATTCATTCAAAACTAATAAAATGCTCAACCCATTTTAAATTGAACTTGTTTGTGTTTTAACTTTAGCCAAAGTACCAATTGTACTTGATTTATTCTCATTAACTTGCGATCTCTTAAATATAAATGACAATACTTTAACAACTTCACCTCTGAATATTGTATTAAATGCCAATTGAATGAAAAAATTACAAGCATTATACATTTGTATAGTAGCTGATGTAATTACTTCAACCAAATAAATAAATAAAGTATATGTAGTACTTTGTTGAGCTGTTGGACTATTTTTATAAATATTAGCCATTATGACATAGATCATATTTGGTGTATAGGCTATTAGAAATAAAAGCGAAAGCATTATAACTGTAAATGAGAATTTAAACTCTCTTAACATTTTCTTGTTTTTTGTAAACTTTTTTCTAGACTTTAAAACCTTTATGATCAAAATAATCTCCATTAGAAACATTAACACAAATGGTATTACTGTTCTCAAAGCAATATTTAGAACATCACGTATAATCAATGGTGTTTCATCAGCAGTACAATATTTAATTCGATTTGAAGTAGAAACATAAAACCAAAAACTAGGTAGGTTAGCCATGATTAAAACACTTAAAATACCAATTAGAATGAGACTTACAATTTTTAAATTTTTTTGAAAATGAAATTTATTTGTAAATAGAACAAATAAAACTCTATCTGCCGTGGTAGCTACTTGTAACCACGGACTAACTTGATACAAAGTTCTCAAAACGAATAAATAAATACGACAACTCCAATCGGATTCCAAATGCAATTGTAGACCAGTTATTGAAGTCAATGTAAAAAGCATAAATAAAGCAAATATGATTACATTTAGAATTGAATTTAAAGTAAAATAAAAACACATTGTTGAATTTTTCTTAAATTTTTTCCTACTGAAAATGTAAACTTCAAATAGATTTAATAGTGTGCCTATTGGTAAAAAGTAAGCTGACACATAAAATGTAAATGTTTTAAGGAGATTACTCGCCCAACTTATATAAGCATAATCTTCATTCAAACTACTATTAGAATTCATTTTTTTCTGTTAAATGATTTTAATTAAAAATCTAATTTAAATTGTATTTATACCCCTTAAAAAAATAAGCATATGCTTTACTCTTTTTTTAATTGAAAAAAATTTCATGGACGCCTTTAAATTTTTTAATAATTTTTCATGTTTGAGAAAATTCAGGAATTAATTTTTTTTGCTCAAACAAGTTCCTTTTTAGAATTGGTTGATTTACGCAAATGATTTGAAAAAGCCAAAAAAAAAAAGCTTTTTGAAAGAATTTGAAAAAAAGCACGAGATTAAATAATTAAGAAAACATGTTCGAACATTATTGAACGTTCGCTTCGAACACCGTTTTGTTTTTTAAGCATTTAATTGTCTAATTTAAGTTACACTTTCTTCTTTAAAAAAAAAAGAACTTTTTACTATAATTTAATTTTTGTTACTTAAAAATTTTGAAAAACTACATCATCAAAAAAAATTTAATTTTTTTTTGTTGAATTTTATATTGGCCATTTAATATAGTGATGATTCAACAATTTTTTAAATTATGAAATTTTAAAAAGAATGACGGATTACAATTTTTTTTATTTGTTTTTCAAATCAAAAATCTCTAGCACAAATCACTCGTCGAACAAATGCTAAAACTAAAAAGGATCCTTAAAAATAGACAACAAAAAAAATGAGACCATTTTATTTTTTGTTTGAAAGAAAAAAATAAGTTTTTAGTTATTAAAAAAAAATGAGATTAATAGACAAAAGTAATATATTTGAATTATGGAAAAATGCTGATTGTGTTTGTTTCGATGTGGACTCGACTGTATGTCGTAATGAAGCTATTGACGATCTAGCTGATTTTGTCGGTCTAGGCAATCAAGTACAACAAATGTAATTAAATTTTTTATTTCTAATTATTTAATTTTTGAAATTTTTTATTTTGTCTTTCGATAGAACTAAGGAGGCTATGGGTGGAAATATGTCGTTTAAAGAAGCTCTTAAAAAGCGTTTATCAATTATTAGACCATCATTGAATGTAATTCAACAATTCAATGACATTCAACAAAATCAATTGACTCCTTACATAAAGTAATTTTTTCATTTCAATAAGAAAATTAAGTTTTTTTTTAATTTATTTTTTATTAAGAGAATTAATTGAATTATTACATTCAAAAGAGATACCAGTTTATTTGGTCTCGGGTGGTTTTAGATTAATAATAAATCCAATAGCTAATTTATTGAATATAGACCGTAAAAATGTCTATGCCAATACACTTAAATTTGATTTGAATGGTGAATATTTAGGATTTGATGAGTGTGAAATGACTAGTGAATCAGGTGGTAAAGCTCGTGTTATAGAAAATTTAAAAAAATTGTACAATTATGATCGAGTCATAATGATTGGCGATGGTGCTACTGATTTAGAATCATGTCCGCCAGCAGATGGCTTCATTGGTTTTGGTGGTAATGTTGTACGAGAATTAGTCAAACAAAATAGTCAATGGTTTGTTTATTGTTTTAGTGAATTAATAGAAAAAATTTAATTAGAAAAAAAAAATTTTATGTAAATAAAAAATTTGAAAAAAAAAATTTTTTTATTTTTTTTTCTTCTAATCATCAGTTGGAATGTCATCGAATGAAAAGCCCTCGTATTTTCTCCATGCATAATAAGCTATTCGAACATGATAAAACCCTGGTAGAAATAACAAAGAGCCCAAAATAAACAATGGCCACATTCGATCAGAATACTAAAATTAAGAAAAAATAAAAGACCAGAATTTTCTTGAATTATATAAATTATTAAATACTTGTGCATCAATGTGACCAGTGTATAATAAGGCTCCAATTATAATCATACAAGAACCCGATATGAACATGAAAAAAGCAGTAAGTATGGCTTTAATTGGAACCTTTGGTTCACGAGTCTTAAATTGTAAATCAGTAAATTGATGAGATTCATTAAGCCGTGAATACTTCATATCCGTAGCATCCTTAGTTGGCATTATATCTTCAATTAAATTCTTCATTTAGAATAAAAAAAGACAAGAGATTCTTTATCAAATACATAAAAAATGAAAATTTATTTTTTATTACTTACTTTGTTTTTTTAGTGAGAAAAAAAAATTTCTTAATAAAAAAAATTATAATTTTTTTTTAAAAAGTATAAAAATAAATTTTCATTTTTTTTATACACCCAAAACTAAAAAAAAAATGATTAAAATTAACAAAAATTTTGCTTTTCAAAAAATAAAAAGATGTCTTTCTAATTTTACATCGTCTAATGTTACTATTGTCGAAGTTGGTCCGAGAGATGGTCTTCAAAATGAAAAACAAAATATACCAACTGATAAAAAAATCGAATTTATTAATTTATTATCGAATAGTGGTTTAAGGCGTATTGAAGTAACTAGTTTTGTATCGCCTAAATGGGTGCCACAATTAGCTGACGCTAAAAAAGTTATGAAAAGTATAGAAAGAAATCCACTAGTTCGATATTCGACTCTAACACCGAATTTAAAGGGTTTAGATGACGCTCTAGAAGTAGGCAGTCAAGAGATAGCAATATTTGGCGCTGCTTCAGAGACATTTACTAAAAAAAATATAAATTGTACAATTGAACAAAGTCTTAAACAATTTGATCAAGTTGTACAAAAGGCTAAATTGAATGAGATACCAATAAGAGGTTATGTATCATGTGTAGTCGGTTGTCCTTATGAAGGTCATATTAAACCTAAAATTGTATGCAATGTAGTTGAAAAAATGTTAGAAATGGGATGTTATGAAATATCTTTAGGTGATACTATTGGTGTAGGTAATCCAAAGACAATTTCAGATTTGTTAAATGAATTAAAATTAGTAGTTAATAATAAAATGGATTTGTTAGCCATACATTGTCATGATACATATGGTATGGCTTTAGTTAATATTGTAGAATCACTTGAGCATGGTATTAGAGTTATTGATTCAAGTACATCTGGTCTTGGTGGATGTCCTTATGCGTCTAAAAATGGTGCTGCTGTTAGTGGTAATGTTGCTACTGAAGACGTTGTTTATCTACTCAATTCTCTTGGTGTCAATACTGGTGTCGATTTAGATAAAATTATACAAGCTGGTGATTTTATTACAAATGTCTTGAATAAAAAATCTAATTCTAAAGTAGCCTTAGCTTTAAGCTGTAAAAAAAATTAACAAAAAAAATTTTTTTTTTTTTAGAAAATTTTTATTTTAAATAATAAAAAAATCGGAAGAAAAACTTTTTTTAATTTTTTGTAATTACACGCGTATAATGTGACATTTTTCATTCGAGTTCAATGCTTCTTTTTCTTTACTATTATTATTGGTTACATTTTTTGAATTTTTTTTACTTTACAAAATTTTAAAAAATTATTTTTTTTAAAAAATTTTTGCAAAAGTAAAGAGACTTACAATTTAACACAGATGAATTCATGAAATAAACAATAGAGCATAGATGTTATAAATAGTGTGCCAAATAATGGTCCAAGTACAGCTAATGCCAAGTCTTTATCGTTAAGCATTATTTAATTTCTGTTAAAAGAAAACAAAAAAAAGAAATTATTTCAAAATAGTTCTAAAAGCAAAGGTAAATTTATTCAACAACAACAATTACAACAAAAGCCAAAACTACTAAAAGAAAAAATAAAGTTGAAAAAAAAAATTATAATTTCAAAAACCAATCTTTGAATCCGTTCGCTTTAAATTCGGCAATCATTAATCATCATTACAACAACACCAACAAAAAAAAATAAAAAGCAACAAATAAAACTATTCTTAGGAACAACAACAATAAATAGAAATATATATCTATGATAGCAGGTGTTTATTTAACCTTAGATTGTTTGTAAATTAATTAAAGGCGCCAATTAGTTGTTTTTTTTTTGTTGTAAAAAAAGAGACAAAAATTTTCATTTATATTTCAAGCAATCATTAAAAAAAAAACTTTTTCTTTTTGTTGAAAGATAGTTTTAAAATTCAATTCAAAAGGTTTAAAAAAATTAGTTGCAATAATATAAATCAAGAGTTTTTTTCTTTTTTATTCGTTAAAGCACTCTAGGGTGTAAATTCAAAATATACAAATTTTTTTTTTTCAGAAGTCTAATTATATTTAAATTATTAGAAAAGGCTTAAGGTAGTTTTTTTTTTTAAAATAAATTTCAATTTGTAAAATGGATAAATATTTAAATATATTTTTTACTAAGTAAATCAATCATAAATTCTAAAATTTTAATAATTTTTATGTCAGGTTTTTTTTAGTTGTTGAAGTTGTTGTTGATGGTGATGGTGAATTTGATCGTTTTAATGATACTTGAGAACATTTGTCATTTTTTTATATTTATACATACAAATATGTATTATTGGCATATAATTGACTTTTGATTACCATTTTAAGTATTTTTTTTTCTAATTAATCCTCAAGGACTTTATTAAAGGATTATAAAAATATGCAAATATTTAATTGGTAAAAGTGATTAAATCTAAATTGGCCACTCTTAACTTTACATATTGATTCATAATTTTCCTTAAAAAAAAACAAATCCAGATACTTTTATCCATGTTAACTTTTGAATATAAAATGATTAAAATTGTAGTTGGCTTTAGAAAAAAGAAAAATATATTTATCCAAATAATTTATTGAATTGAAACAAATGAATAGATTAATTATAAATATTGCATATCTTACTGGTTTTCTCAAATTTGAAATAAGGATCTATGAAGACTAGACAGTTTTTTTTAAGGTGTTTTCTAAAAATCCTTAAAAAAATTTTTTTCCAAAAAAAAAAAATTGTGATTCCTCCAACTAAAAATAAAAGTCTCGTTTCACAAAGTAAATTTATTTATAAAAAAATTAATTTTTTGAAAGCAAAAAAAAAAAAAAGAAAATGTTTGAGACTAAAAGCGAATTAGTTGGCTTTCACGGTGATCAAGTCAATAAAATCGATTTAATCATAGAGAAACTAATATGTAAGAATGATAAAGATTCATCTCTTTTAAATTCTTACAGGGAGATTATTATCTCAAAACTAAAAGAATTAGAAAGATTAAATTTGGAAAATTTCGACACTAAAAATTATAAACATTGTGTTCTTATTGAAAATCCAAATAAATCTTTGTTCTCTAATTTTCCAGTGTTTCTTATAATATCAAAATTGTTAATGCCACAAAAAGTTGCCGAATGTCTAGAGTAATTTAAACTTTTTTTTTAAAAATAATTTAATTTAAAAAAATTTAATTTTTAAAGGTATTCAAAACTTTATGAAACAAAAAAATTTGATTTTAAAGTAACAATTTTTTTTTTAAAAATGAATCAAATTTTATTTTAATTTTTTTTTCAATTGTACAGGAAAAAGCAATTTTAGATATTGTATGTCAATTGATTAGAGAACATGATGAGAATCTTATCATTGATTTGAGTGAAAGGAATGTTTTAGATGAAATTAAATTGGAGATTCAAGATTCCGAATCCGATTTGAGTTTCATGCCACAATTATTAGACGTCACAAAAATAAACTCAATTAGACTCCACGTTCCTGAGTGTAAACAAATTCCAATTAATTGTTTCGAGCATTTCAACAATTTATTGAATTTGTCAATTATAAGTTTAAAGGGCTCTTTAATTTCTAATAATTTTTTGCACTTAGAATAATTAGAAAATTTAAAAATTCACGGGGGTTTAAAAAAGATTTTTACCAAGGCTTTTGTTGGTTTAAAAAATTTAAAATCACTAGAAATTTGTGATATAAATTTGAAATATTTAGAAGACGATGTATTTAATGGTCTTGACAATTTAGAATATTTATACATAGATAATGATCTAATAGAATTTTCCCAAGCTTTAAATGTTTTTATAAAAGATAAATTTCATTTGAAAGCAAGGGATAATTTTTGTTTTGCTACTAGATTTAGAAATTGTAGACTTCCTACTATTATACGTTCAAGTTCAGTTGACTTGTTTTTTCTTAAAAATATCGATCAAGATATTTTGGAAAAATTCAAAAACATCGTGTGTTTAAACTTGAATTGTCATGATCCTTTTGACTTTGGGTTTGTTGACACACATGTCGAATTTACTTTTGATTATAATTTTAGTTTTAATAATTCTATGACAAATTTAATCAATTCAAGACCGGAATTTTCAAGATTCTTGGTCTTTGCAAATATTGTGCAAATATTTGGTCCAAAATTTCAAAAAGGATCATTTCATTCATCAGATTTAATTAATTTTGATTAAGTTTATTTTCAGACTTAGTTTATTTAGAATTATGTACAGTTAGGGATTTAGAGAAAATAAAATGTAAAAATTTGACTTTTTTAATCATAGACAAAGTTGGAAAATTGCCTAAATTTAGTCCGAATTTCAGAGGATTAAAAGCTTTAAAACTAAAAGACATAAGTCAATTTGATAAGGATTGTTTTGAGAATTTAGAAAATTTAGAATATTTGCATATGGATGCTAGAAATGATTCAATTTTAGATGAAATCGATGCAAATACTTTTAAGGGTTTAAATAATTTAAAATATTTTAAATTGAGTTTACCCATACAAGAAACCATATTTTCATTATCTGATTTTAAATCAAAAAGACATGTTTTTAAAAGCATTTTTAGTTCAAATAATCTTTATGAAAATGTTGTGAGTCAATATGGCAATTATATAGAGGTAATTATTTTTTTTATAATTTAAACAATTTAAAAGAAATAATTTTCAATTTTTATTTTATTTAGCTCAAGATTGTTCAATCTGGTGTTGAATTATTGAGAGATTTGATAAGTCAAGTAAGACTAAGCGAAATAAAAAAGGAATATGTTCGAATCAAATTTGAACCTGATTATTAACGTTTTCTGGTTCTCTGGTTTTTGTTTTGTTGTTATTTTGACCATTATTTGTTGTTGTTTAAAATAAAAAATTAAAAAAAAAAATTCAAATTTTAAGCTTTTTTTTTTTTGAATGAAGTATTCAGAGTTTTCGTGTCTAATTATTTTGTAAAAATAAAATTCAGTATTTCAAATTTATGATACTATTTGGCAAAGTAAAATTTTTGCTCATATTTCAATTTTCATTTATGCTCAAAAAAATTAATTACGCAATTACTTGCACGCTGAATTTTTAAAGAGCCAATCCTTTTTATTAAAAGCTTTCAAAAAATATTTTTTAATGTGTTTAAAAAAGGCTTGGCTCTTAAAAAATTCAGCGTGCAAGTAATTGCGTAATTAATTTTTTTGGGCATAAATGAAAATTGAAATATGAGCAAAAATTTTACTTTGCCTACTATTTTGCTTAATTATGTAAAAATAAAAATATTCTTAAAATAACTTGACTGTGAAATTAAAATTAGGAATTACTGTCTTTTGAATACTACTTTGAAAAAAAATTAAAAACTTTTTTTATTTAATTTTAAAACCAAAAAAATGTTTAAAACTCAAAAAGAATTAAGAGATTTTCATGATAATTTGATTAATAAACTCGATGTTATTGTTGAGAATTTACTCAAGTCAAAATTTAGCCAAAATGTAAATGAGCAATCGAAAGTTAATGCCATTCGTGATATCCTAATATCAAAAATTAAAGATATTGAACGTTTTAATTTGGAAAATTTCGATAAAAAGAATTTTAAATTTGGTTCTATTCTTGAAAATGAAAATGAACCTCTTTCAAATAAATCACCAGTTTATTTACTAATTACTAAATTTCCTTTACCAGATGAAGCAATTAAATACTTACAGTAATTTAAAAAAAATTAAAAAAATCTTTTTTCTTAATTGAATTTTTTTGTTGGTTAAGAGAGTCGACTTTTGTAACAACTTCATTTCAAGTAAGTCATTTTATATGTAAATAATTTTTTAAATAAGAACAATATACTTTGTTAAAATAAGAATCGAATTTTACTTGGAATTTTAAAAAGACTTCTAAAATTAGTAGATAATAATGATAATCTGATCAAAGACTTGAGTGATATCGAAAAAAATAATTTGGATTCGATTAAAATAGACATTGACACTATTTTAAAATCTGATTTTGATTTACTAGCAAAATTATTAAATGTAGGAAAACTCAAGAAAATGGAATTAGAATTTGGCTGTCAAATTCAAAATATTCCAAAAAATATTTTTGAAGAATTCTCAAATTTATTAGAATTAAAAATTAAATGGCTTGAAAATTGTACTCTGAAATCTCGTAATTTCGAAAATTTAAAAAATTTGACTCATCTACTTCTAATTGGTAATAATTTAACTATTTTGGAAGAAGACACATTCAGTGGTCTTGATAATTTAGAAAGTCTTTTACTTGTGGAAAACAAAATAGAAATTTTTAAAGGAAATGTTGGATTTAAGGATTTGAAAAAATTAAAACATCTTGAATTAAACGAAAATAAGATTTTGTTAATGGAAAACGATGTATTTAGAGGTCTTTTCAATTTAGAGCATTTAATTTTAAAACGAAATCAAATGAAGCTTTTAGAACCAAGGCCTTTTAGTGATCTAATAAATCTTAAAAAGCTTGTTTTATCATTAAATAAAAAACATACTTTAGAAAATGATTTCTTAAATGGTCTTGTCAATTTAGAAGATTTGATTGTGGAAGGCTATGAAATAAAGTGTTTAAAAAGAGATTTTTTTAAAGATTTAAAAAATTTAAAATGTGCTCGATTGGCTTTAAATAAAATATTGTCTATAGATGAGGATGCATTTAGTTGTCTTGATAATTTAAATAATTTAATACTTGAATTCAATGAGATAAAGATATTGAAAAGAAAAGTTTTAAATAATTTAAAAAGTTTAACTTTTTTTAATAATAAAATATATGCTTTTGAAGATTGTGATCAAAACATTAAATTTGTTGATCTCTTCACCAATCAAGTGTCGAATTTTAGTGATCTAATTTTTTTAAGATTAATCTCGATTAAAGATTTAGAAAAATTGAAAATGTTAAAATTGTCTTTTTTAATCATAGACCAAGTTGGAAAATTGCAAAAATTTAGTCAGAATTTCAGAGGATTAAAAGCTTTAAAACTAAAAGATGTTAGTCATTTTGAAGCAGAGTGTTTTAGCAATTTAGATGAATTAGAATATTTGCAGATAGATGCCAAAAATGATTTAATCTTAGATGAAATAAAATCAGATACTTTTAAAGGTTTAGACAAACTTAAACACTTTAAATTGAATATTTCAACAAATAAAGACTTTATTTCTTCATCAAATTTTGAATCCAAAATGAATGCTTTTATAAGAAATTTTAATGCACTAAGTTTTTTAAAAAGCGTAGAAAAATTTCAGATTCTAAGCGACAATTCAATCGAAGTAATTTATTAAAATAAAATAATATTAAAAATTATTTAAAATTTTTTTTTGTTTATTTTAACAAAGCTCAAGTATGGTTCATCAGAAAATAAGTTGCTTGATGGTTTAATTCAGAAAGCTCGCACTGATTGTTTATTTATAGAAGAATATATTAAAACTCAATTTATTTCTGATCTTTAAAAAGGCTCCCTAAATCATAAGCCTTGGTTAAAATTTGGCTTTTTTGGAGCCCCAATAATTCATGTCTTTTCTAATAAAAATATTCTAAAAATTTGTTTTTTTTATTTGAATAAAGTTTAAGAAAAAATCAGTTTTTAATGAAAAACGGCCTAAAAAATTCATTTAGTATAATACTTTTAAAATAAAATTGTTTTTTCTACAAAAATCTAAAACATCAACTTTTTACATTAAAATTTAAGTCTTTTAGATATCGTCAATTAATAAATCTCAAGAAAGTATAAAATAGAAAACTTGTGATTAAACATTTATCTCGTAAATGGATCTTCTCCTTGCTGAACTTTTTACGATCTATATCATTTAAAATGAGTTCTGTTTTTCGAAAAAACATGACATTTTTGTCTTTAGTTTGTAAGGGAATACGATAATTCTTAAATACAAAATGCAAATTTTCCAACAAACAAATTTTTTTTTCTCTATTTGGCAAGTTTTTTTTTTAATTAGATTTTTTTATGTACAATTTTATTCAAAAAAGGCCAAAGAATGGAACCTATGTTTCCAATAAATTTTGCTGCAAATAAAGCCTAAACTAGTCCTTTACTTAAATTCGGAGTTAAAAGCTGTTTATTTCTTTTTATTTTAACTAAATTTTTGACTTGAATCAACGAATCATTTGGTTTAGAAAATTGAAATTTTTGCTTTTTTTCTAATTTAGAATACAAAAGGCTAACATTGCTGAATCATGTGTGTTTACATAATTTATACTTGTCTTCTAAATTAGTAAAAAAAACAAAATTCGATTTTATTCAAACCATAAGTAAAAGGAAAATATGCCTAGATTAAGGTGGAATAAAAAAAGATAAACAGCTTTTAACTCCGAATTTAAATAAATGACTAGTTTAGGCTTTATTTGCAGCAAAATTTATTGGAGACATAAGTTCCATTCTTTGGCCTTTTTTGAATAAAATTGCACATAAAAAAATCTAATTTAAAAAAAACTTGCCATTTAGACAAAAATTTAAAAATAAAAAAAAATTATGATCAAAATTTATTTAAAAATTTTCAAAAAAAAGCTTCATTTATAAAATAGGATCTAATATACTTTTCGGTCAAAATGTACGTATTTTCCCATTCTAACCTTTCTTTTATTATACTCCGGCCTGACTTCTCTGATATGAACTAAAACAAAAACAAGACATCAATAAAGTTTTTAAGAATTAAATTTTTTTTTTTTAAATGTAAATTATTTCTATGAATTTGCCTTGTTCAGACACTAGTTTATAAAAAGTTCTATTCGATAAATTATCCAAACAAAAATTAATTTTATGAATAAATTTAGTAATATCTATTTTTTTTGACTCAGTTTTAAATATTTTAAACTGGTTAATCCTTTAAAAGTATCTGTTGTTATTTCATCATAGATTGAATCATTTCTAACATCGACATGTAAATATTCTAAATCATCTAAGTACTCAAAACAATCTGCTTCAAAATGACTCACATCTCTGATCTTTAATGCTCTTAATCCATTGAAATTTCGACTAAATTTAGGCAATTTATCCACACGATCAATAATTAAATATCTTAAATTTTCTAATTTTAATTTCTCTAAATCTTTGACCGAACACAATATTAGAAATTTTAATTTTTTCAAGCAATTTAAATCGTAGAAATCTACTAGATCACTTGAATTGAATGTTTCATCGCCATTTGTATACTTTGATAAAAGTCCAATATTTTCATAACTTAAAAACTTCAAATAATCAAATTTATAATCTTTAAAACTTATCAAAAAATTATTGTCGCTTAGTATCATATTTTGACATATTTTCGAAAAACTATAGTTTACCAATGTCTGGTAATTTAAGTTTAAACATTCTAAATATGTTTGCCATTTTAAAAAATCTAAATTAGCCTGTTGTAATAAATAAATATCCGTTTGTGGATTTTTAATTTTTGTACCATATGAATCAACAAGTTGA
>NTPY01000514.1:3828-21311 GCA_002922825.1 Brachionus calyciflorus | reverse complement strand
CATAAAATGTAGAACCATTTTCCATATCTAAACATTTTTCAAAATTTAATTAATAGAACTTCATTTTTCGTTGTTTTTGAATTGAGTCATGAATCGGTGAATTGATACCTAACTTCAATATGGCATTAATTTCCGATACTGCGCAGACTTATCTATAAGGTGTAACTTCATAAGTTTCACCAAGTTGCCTACTTTTTCTTTGCACAACCCATTTTTCTACCTTTTCTAAGGGTTTAAATATTTTGTAATTGTAAATTGTAAAAGAATTCAAAATGCCAATTTTCTATTGAGATAAATTAGCAAATTTTAAAATTTGAGAGTGCACTTTTAGCTTCCTTTTTTTATCTTTGAATAAATATTTTTTTCTATTATATTAATTAAAAATACTTGAAAAGATAATTTTTGATTGATACATTCTTGTTTATCATATCCGTCTCTTGAAAAAAAATTCGTTTGAAAACCATTTTATCAAAAGATTTAAAAAAAAATAATTACTCTAAAAGTTTAATCGTCTTTTTCGTTGGTAAGAAATTACTAATCCCAAGAAAAACTGGTGAATCAGTGCTAAAATTTGATCTTAAATTTTCAATTACGAAACCAAATTTGAATTTTTTGTTTTGAATATTTTCTAAGTTAAAACATTCCAGTTCTTGAATTTTTGATATTAAAATTTCTCGGTCCGAATTTAATATCAACGTTGCAAGTTCATTTTCTTTTAATAAATTCTCTATGATTAGATCGACTTTGAACCTTAAATTTGAATGAAAATTGCTTATTTCTTTCAACGTTTCAAACATTCTAATTTATAAATTTTATTTAAAATAATCAAATTTTATATAAAATATAATTTCAACATTTTTTTTCAAATTTATACCTTAAAGCACCGTTGTAAGTGACTATTCAAAAGTCGCTTATAACTCTGGTTACAGTATGTAAAAAAATTTATTAACAGTTATATATATATATTTTCTTTTTACACAGAATTTGTTTAGTTTTTCTGTTGATAAATGATTCAAACATGTCTAACTGTTTTTACAGATGAATAACAAATATTCAAAAAATATGAATTTTGATCAAGCTTTAGTCTATAAATTTGAAAAAAATGTTGAAATTATATTTAATATAAAATTTGAACATTTTTATTAAAAAAAAAATTTCTTTTTAATCAAATATATACATATGAGCAATTTAAAATGCCTAATAGTGTGTTCGGTCATAGATTTAGAGAAATTAAACAATCAAAAATTGCTTTTAGACAATTCAAGATGAAAAATATCAAATTATTTTTATTCTTATCAATTTTGGAACTTTTCAAATCTGATAGAAAAATAAAATTCCCTTTACTTTACTTTAAAATTTTTTTATTTTTCAAGTAGAAAACATATAATAAAAAGCATTACTAACCTCAAGAAATAACTTTATTTAAAAAAAAAAAACTTACAAGTCTAAACTTGACTTTATAATTATATTTTTGAATTCTTTATTGTTTTTAAATAATTTCAATGAAATTTAATATATATCTTTGATTTCAACTAATTTAGTAAGATTGAACCAAACGATAATAATTCAAGAAATAGAACAAAAAATAAATTGCTCAAAGTATTAACAATGAGGTCCCCCTCTTTTCATAAGCCAGCTGGCTGCTAATAGAAGCTAATAGACTCAAATAGATCTTGCTTATCAATTTTAATTATATTTTATGATCGAGGATCAAAAAGTTTCATTTTGAGCTCAGCTGAGGTCGTTCTTTGACATAGATGGACCCTAATAATTTTAAATTTAGTTAACTTAAACAATCCTTTTGGAGTGATTAATTTTTACTAATTTTAGCTAACTTTAGTTAGCATAAAAAAAAGAATTCTATTGGTTACCTAAAGTTACTAAGACCTAAGTAAAGCCTTATTTTATTACTAAACTTTGCTTTAATTATATAGATTAATTTAAATGTAAATTTTCATAAAGCAGGAATTTAAAAAGCTGTTTGTGATTTCTATTTCCAAACAAAAAAGGTTTTTGGGAAGTTTATTTCATTCATTACGTTTATGTTCATCGATCAAAAAAAAAGAAAGAAAATAAATATTTTTTTTCTCTAATCTAATGAAGTTTTTTTTCCAAAAGCTGGTTTAAGCTTACATGTCTATAATTATGATTTTGTGTTATAAGTTATAAACTATATTCACTTATTTTTAGCTAATAGTCCAAGATTTTTTAAAGACAGACCTTTTTTTAAAGGAGAGAAACAGAGACAGCCCCCTAGCCGTTCTCCGTCCCTTAAACCCTCCTTTTTCAAGTTCTCTCAGATTATTTTTAACGGTAAAACTTTTTTTTGTAAAATCAAATTTTACTAAAAAAACTAATTTACTTTATATTAATAAAAAAGATCTTACCAAATTTGGTTTTACAGAAAAAATTAATAAAAAATTTAAAAAACCGTGAAAAAGACTATCCGTCTAATTTTGGACCGTGGCCGTCACGACCTAGGGTACTTAAAATTGAACTAATTGACTGTGTATCGAATAAGTACGAGGTACTGAGGTTAGATTAATTTTCTTATTTCATACAATTTTAGGTCCAATTTCGTTAGTTTAAAAAAAAACATCTAATATTTTCTTTCCCCATCTGATTTTAGAAACATTTGAATATTTTCAAGTTTTCTTAGTTTTTTAGTAATCAGATGCAAACTGAGTTTTTTATTGACATTTGGTCAAGAGATAGCTTCAAATAAAAATTTTCATAAAATCATTTTAAAATCTTTGTATCAAAAAAGTACTGTCATTATGAAAAATTTAATTATTTTCTAATCATAAAGCTTAATGAACTTTTTTCGTCTCTGAAATTTCATAATTGATAATTCAGATCATTTAAATGTTTAATCAAATGTTATTCTATAACATAAATTGCTCAGGTGTAAAGAGATAAGAATTGAGCTTCACTAAGACGAGAAAAAAAAAACAACTCAAAAAGAAATTCTTAAATAAAATGTTGATAAAAATGTTATTTTTCTCAAAATATTTAAAAATTAAGGAAGGTTTACAACCATAATTGATGATAAATAGATTGACGAGTAAAGTCTGATCATCGAATTTATTTAAAATCCGGCAAAATTGGCGGGACAAAAAAACTAGTATTGGAAAATTTATTAGTCTAATATTGTTATCTAAATAATCATTAATTTTAGGTTTTACCTAAGGATGTTGAAATTTTTTTAGTTAACTAGGTTTAATTGTTTTTGGAACCTTAGACCTACTTAAAAACACCAAGGTTGCTCTATTTATAAATTTAAATTTCAATTTAAAAAAAAAAACTCCTAAATTAAGCTTGATAGATTTTTTTTCCTTAGTGCTTTTATAAATATAATTAAAGTTTATTTCGTTTTACATAAACACTAAAATAAAAACTATATTGCTAAGTTAGTCCTTAAATTTTGTACTTAGGGTTTTAAAAATGTAATTTTCCTTAGAAGCTTGTCTTAATATAACATTTAAGTATTTAAATTAATTTCCTTTTTAATATTTTATTATATTGTTTTATAATTGTTTCTCAAAGGTTCTGAAAAAAATAATTATTTATTTGCTTTAATTTTTGTTTAAAATGAAATCTCAATTTTTGACTTTCTTTTTAATTATTTCGGATATTCAAAGTAAATCTTTAAAAGCCCTAGATTACTTAAGAATTTCAAATTTTTTAATTTAAGGCCAACAAATCAATTCGGAATACTTTGAATTCTTATTGAATCAAAAGATAAACCAAAATGATCCTACAACTTTGATTAAAAGTTTATTTGCCAAGAACAAATTAGTTTGTTTAAATAATTGTTTCGGTTACGTTGGATGTGAATTTGCTGAGTATATTAATCAAACATGCAATTTGTTTTCTTACAATGCTCGATTTTTTTTAATACCCGATCAAAGTAACATGATTTTTAGCAGAAGAAAACTCAAGGAGTAGCTTTGAATAAAATTTAATATTACTTAAACTTTCTACTAGGAATCTTTTTAACTTTTTTAAGTTTAATGTTGACAGGCTTTTGGACTGTAACAGAAAAAAGTCTAAAAGATGTAGTGAATTCAGCTAGTGTTTCAGAACAAACTAATAGTTTTTTGGTTTCTGATCGATTCGGAAATTCAGAATCAGCTTTTCAAGTTAAGAATGGATTTGTAAGAGTTGCAAATAATACTTATTTTTCGGGTGAATTTACAGTTACTGCTTGGGTAAAGTTAAACGCTTACTTAGTTTATCAACGCCTGATTGATTTTGGTAATGGTGATGGGAGTGATAATATCCTTATGGTTTTATCAGGAGCGACAAATAACATTTGTTTTCATATTTACAAAGGAAGTTCACTTTATAGTTTTGACTCATCCAAAGTCCTCTTCCTAGATATTTGGCATCATGTGGCATTTACTTATTCAGGAAACATAATGAAAATTTATGTAAATGGTTCTCTGGTTTCAGATAAAAGTCTAATGGCATCAAATATTGTTCGGTCTGTTTTACGACAAAAGAATTATATTGGTAAAAGTAATTGGAATTCAGACCCTAAAGCAAATTTTGATTTTAGTGATTTAAAAATTTATAACAAAGAGCTTAGCAATCTGGATATTGACAAAGAATATAAATCAGGTTTTTTATAGAGTTTCAATTTTTTATGAAGTTATATTAACTTTTTTATTTGAAATATTTTTATTTTTCTATTTTCGTAAAACTGAACTTAAAATAAAAATCAAATACTTTCAGGCTATATTCAGAGTTTTAGATTCGTCATTTTTTTTTTAATTACTTTGACATTTCTTTTTAAAAAATGTAAAAATTTTTTGATTGAATTATACTAAATTTTAAAATTAAGTTTAAAGATATATTACGAAAAAATCAAATTAAATTCATAGAAAAAGTAAATTATTGAATCATTGGGCCTTATATGACTCCAAAGTCACCTAATTTCGTGACTCCGTAACAATGCTAGTAAGGTGATTCCATGGAGTCAAATAATAAGTGGCTCAAAAAAAAATCTTAAAAAAAAGAGAGATGTCCAATTTTATTTTTTAAGAATTATTCAGAATATTCATAAATAGTTGAAAATTTTACTTTGAATATGAAATATGCATTATGTCAAAACTTTTTTCTATTTTTATTGAAATATTTAAATATTCAATTATTCATTATTTTCCTACAAGAATTATTAAATATATGATGCTTCCTTTCGGTAAAAAAAATTATAAATTAAATCAAATTAAAGTCCAGTGGAAAAAATGTAAACGCTGAAAGGATTAAAAATATTAGATTTTTTCCTCTTTTATGATAATAATTATCACAAAAAACCCTTGTATACGCGACAAACCAATTTGGATGGGCCGCCGACGGCGGTCTTGGCTCAATACCTTTGCCATAGGGTGTAAAGTCGAGCGTGGTCTTAAACAAATAGGTTAAAATTTTGATAAACTTGTAATAGTAAAAATGCTGAAAAAAAATTTAAATATTTATTTTTTTTTTTAAATTTTTGAAAAATATTATTATCTGATTATCTGAATATTTGAATAATTGAACAATTCTAAAAATTGTACATATCATTTTATAAAACCTGTCAAATTAAAAACTTAAGATTTTATTTCATTTTATAATTTGCCAAAGTAATTTTTAAAATGACATATTTAACAAATTGACAGTGACAAATCTATTTGTTAATTTTACAAACAGTTTGTTTATTTTTTTCTGGTAATAAATGTTTCAGCCATCTTCAACTGCTTTTACAGGTAAATTATAAATCATAATGAATTTTAATCAAGCTCAGTTTAATTCATTTAAATGATGTCTCACGAACTAAATCCTAGAATTTTTTTCCTTTATTCATACTGTTGTTTTAACTTATTGAATTTTTTTCAGTAAGACTGAAATTTATTTTATTTGAAAAATAATTTAGGGTTTTACCCCAGGGCTGTTTCGAGCGGCTGACGCCCTCTTTTCAGCCCTCTTTTTTGAAAATTTTTGAGAAAATAAAAATAAAAAAAAATAAAAAAATTGAGTAGTAAGAAAAGCCTTGATTATTTCTCGGATGTGTAATTGTTGGTTTTGTTAAAAGAGATAGCTGAGTGGCGTTTTAAACTTAGAAGATGATTCTTGGTTCTTGTTGCTAATAAAGTCGTTTATTTCTTTTGCGATTAGTTCATGGTTTGTTCTCGATTTAAGAAATTTGACGAATAGTGAATTTGATCTTTCTTCTACTTTCTCCATTTTTAGAGTTTTGTGAATGGTTTCGATGCTGGTTTTTAAAGGGAAAAATTTAATAATTTTTAGGATTTTGTTCTGAAAAATTTGGAGATCTTTTTTTATTCTTTGTGTGCCGGTATTTAGAATTATGAAGCAGTAGTCAAATAAGGATCTTATAAGAGATTTGTACAAGGTTTTATTTATATTGATTGAGTTACTCCATTTAAAACCTTTTATTTTCCTCAGGATATTAGTTTTTTTCGATGCTTTTTTAATGACTTCTTTGAAGTGATTGGTGTATTTTAATTTTGGATCGAGTTTGATACCAAGGAAGGTGGGATTAGGCTCAAGGGGGATAGGCTGGTTTTCGATTTCAAGGTCAATCGCATATTTATACATATAGTTTTTTCTCTGACCAGCGGTAGTGAAGATGGTGTAGCAGGTTTTTGACTTGTTAATTTTAAAACCCCATTTTAAACAGAACGAAATTATCCTATCTACTGCTTTTTGAAGAACTTTTTGGATCTCTTTTTTTGATTTACTTGAGTACCAGATACAGAGATCGTCTGCGAAGAGAGCCACTTTGACATCTGGTGGTAGAATTTTTGCAATATCACTAAAGTAGAGTATAAAAATAGTCGGAGAAAGGCAGCTGTCTTGAGGAACACCGGCTCTGATAGGTCTTGATGTTGATAGTGATCCGTTTTGAGAGACTTGAAACGATCTATCGCTTAAAAAGCTTTTAAGCCACTTAAGCAGACTTTTTCCGAGGCCGAGAGATTTGATTTTTTTAATTATCCCTTTATGAGAAGTCTTGTCAAACGCTTTTTCGAGGTCAAAGAATATCGCTCCCGTCATTTTTTTGTTGTTAAAGCCGTCAATAATCGACTGATTTATTCTGAGAATGTGGTCCTGTGTACTCCTTTTTTTCCGGAAACCGGATTGACATTCTGGAAGAATTTTCTCATTCTCTGCCCATAATTGAATTCTGTTATTAATGATTTTTTCAAGCCATTTTGCTAAGCAGCTTTGGAGAGAAATAGGCCTAATTTTACAAACAGTTTGTTTATTTTTTTCTGGTAATAAATGTTTCAGCCATCTTCAACTGCTTTTACAGGTAAATTATAAATCATAATGAATTTTAATCAAGCTCAGTTTAATTCATTTAAATGATGTCTCACGAACTAAAGCCTAGAATTTTTTTCCTTTATTCATACTGTTGTTTTAACTTATTGAATTTGTTTCAGTAAGACTGAAAGAAAATACCAAATTAATATAATAAAAATTTTAATGTAAAATTTTTAATTAAAAATTACATCAGGCAAAATTATGAAAAAAATAAATTGAGCTTGAAAAAATTTCAGACATAACTTAAATAAAAATGTTGAAATTAAATTTAATATAAAATTTGAACATTCTTATTTTAAAATATATCAGAATTTTCTTTTAATAAAAAATAAAATATATATAAACATTAAAATGTTTGAAACAATAAATGAAATAAGCAATTTTCATTCAAGTTTAAGATGCAAAGTTGATGTAATCGTAGAGAAATTATTAATTGAAAATGTACTAGAAGCATCAAAATTGAACTCAGATCGAGAAATTTTATTATCGAAAATTCAAGAACTGGAACGTTTTAACTTCAAAAATATTGCAAATAAAAAATTCAAATTTGGTTTTGTAATTGAAAATAAAAAATCCAATTTTAGCACTCATTCGCCAGTTTTTCTTGGGATTTGTAATTTATTACCAACGGATGAGACTATTAAGCTTTTAGAGTAATTACTTTTTTAAGCAATCTAAAACAAAATGGTTTTAAAATAATTTTTTTAAGAGGTGGATATGATTTTTATAATCAAGCATCTATCAATGAAAAATTATCTTTTCAAGTATTTTTTCCAAAATATTTTAAAGCTAAATTAAAGAAGCTAAAAGTGCACTATCGACTTCTTCTAAATATTGTTTAGTCTTAATCAATATACCAAATCAATTTAATTCATTCATTTTGATGAAATAGCCTTTTATTTTTCTGATTTTATAATTTAAGCTTTAAGACTTTTAATCTATAGAAAACTTGATTCCCACTTATGGGAATTTAATGGGCAAAGAGAAATTCTTGCTCATCTGCTCATGCTCAATAAATTATTTTCTTAATAACTTTTAAATGGAAATAGCTCTGTGAAAACTGTGCAAATTATTACAGAATGCACTTAATGTAAAAGTATCGAAATCAACTGCCTAATTAAATTGCAAAGTTTTTGCAGAGCTTTAAATGAAACTTAGCATGTTTGTTGCATAATTTAGCATTTTGCAGAACTTAAAAATCTATTTCTATTTAAAAGTTATTAAGAAAATAATTTATTGATCATTCATTGCAGCGAAACTTTGAATCTTGATCATATTTGACATTAGATACATAAAATTAAAAATTAGTATTCAATCAATTTTTTGTTCAATTTCTTAAATTATTATCATTTGTTTCAATCTAAACATAAATAAGCGGTTTGTTTATTTTTGGAATTTACACCCGTACCGTACTATCGAAAGGTACTAGTAGGTACAGTACGTTCACCATACTCGCGCCCGGCTGCATCGCAAATTCTATTGAAGTGTTTTACACATGTTTGTAGAAAATTTTCAATTTAAAATATTTTTCTTTAGATTATCTTATTAATTTTTTTTTAATTTCGCTCACTCATTTCAATACGTCCAATTCGTTATATCTTTATTAATTTTCTGGTATTACTATTAACTTTATTATTGCAGGAATAGCCACGGATTCACATTAATCTAGAGATCTTTTAAATGTATACTATCATGCATTACAGGAATATTCTAAAAAGTTTGATTAGTCTGTCATTCTAGGATACTTGTAGATGAATACTTATTACAAATTTATCTATAAATTAAATTTACTAAAAATTAATAAAAACCCTTTTACCTTTTACGTAAATTTACAAAATTTCCCTTTTTTACGTAATTTTACGTAACATTATTTTCTATTCACTTTATTTTAACTCTGCTTTCTCCAAAAATTGATGTTAATTTCTTACAAATAAATCAATAAAAATTACTTTAAATGCTATAAAATGTAACATTTTTGCTACATCAAACATCAGTTTTTTTTATTGCCGTATGGATCTATCACTAGAAAATTGATGATGTTAAGTTTATTTTTTATTGAAAAAAAAACATGGTTTATGGGTTTAAACATCCTTAAATATAGTATATATAGTATAGAGTTTTTAATTCGTTAATAAAAGTTTTGATAGTTTTTTAAAGCCTTACTTTTAGAAATCAATTCGAAAGAACATTCTTATGTTGTAAACTACAGTGGGATTAAAATTCGTAGACTATCCTTTCATGTTCTTAGTATTCCGTCGGCCTAAAAATTATTCTCAAAATTACAATTTTCTTTCGAGTTTACAACCATAATTTAGTATAAACCTTTTAAACAGAGAAGTAAACTTATATAAAACTGACATGGTATAAGTTCAGTGCTGGAAAAAAAGTTCCATGTGAAAAAATTTATTGAATGTAGCCAGAATGTTTCATATTGTAGGATTTTAAATTTTAGAAAAATTTTAATATACTTAATGGCCCCATTACTTTCAGGGAACATCAATATTTAGCCACTTGACTTGAATTTGGTGAGTTTTTTACTTTTTTTTACTTTTGACAAAATCTATTGTACTCTAACTTTTTAGAGCTCTAATATAGAATTTTGAATCAAAAATTCTATTCAAATAATAATTTCGTATTTGCTTCTAAGAGCTTTTCGATTTTTTTATTAAGTTTCAAAAAGTTTAGTTGATCAATTTTTAGCAGTTCTTTCTAATGGAGTCATTAGCTTACCTGAAATTCGTTTTGAAAAAGGAGCTTTTAGTTTCATTTTTTTAAACATGATTCAAATTTTTATTTTGTTCAAAGGAAGAAGCTTTTCTCAATATCTTAACAGAACTGCTTTGGAGAAACAGTGATGAACTAGTTAAAGACTTGACAGATAAAGAACACAATACTCATGATTTCATTTCAATTGAAACTTTTATTGGATTTAACAATGAATCAGATTTAGATTTTTTGCCTCAATTAATGAATATTTCAAAATTAAAACAACTGGTATTTGGTCCCAAATTTTGTAATACGATACCGATAGATTTTTTCCGAAAAATAGAAAATTTAGCTTATTTAGACATAAGAAATTTAAAAAATCTTTCAGAGCCATTAAACTTCACGCACTTAAAGAATTTAATTAGTTTAGAATGTTCTTATTGTAAGGATATTACGATTAAACGAGAAAATTTCATTGGCCTAACAAAACTTAATAACCTTGCCATTAAAGAGAGCAAAAATGTACAATTAGAAAAAGACACATTCAATGAACTTGTCAATCTAGAGTATTTTAGTCTACAAAATAATAAATTGGAAAATTTTGAATCAATAGTTATTAAGGAATTAAAAAATTTAAAACATCTTAATTTGTCTGAAAATAATCTAACAAAAATAGACTTTGGTGATAATAATAATAACAGTGACTTGTCCTATTTAAACGATATAGAATTTGATGAATTACTTAATACCGACTATAGTAATAGATTATTAAATTGTTATCATTCCAATTTGGAATATTTAAATATACGAAAGAATAAAATTAAATGTGTACAAATAAATTCTTTAAATTATTTAATAAATCTAAAGAATTTAATTTTGTCTTCAAACGAAATAACCGATATGGATACTTATGCTTTTAATGGTCTGGTCAATTTAGAAGAATTAGATCTTTCGAATAATCAACTTACGCGAATAAAGAAAAATGCATTTATTGGTTTAAAAAATCTTAAAAAACTTTTTCTATTATCGAATGATTTAGATTTTATAGAAGATGGTGCATTTTATAATCTTGTACATTTAGAAGAATTAAATCTCTCTAAAAATAAACTTATAGAATTAAAGAGTTGTTGTTTTAATGAATTAATCAATTTAAAAAACCTAATTCTTTCAATAAATAATATATCCGAATTGGAAAATGGTGCATTTAATGGTCTTGTCAATTTGGAAAAATTAGATTTGTGTAGTAATAAACTTGAAGTACTAAAAAGTCATTGGTTTGATGATTTAAAAAATGTAAAAATTCTAAATTTTTCATTTAATAATATATCGCACATTGAAGATTATGTATTTTATGGTATGGAAAATTTAGAACATTTAAATCTTCTTAGCAATTCAATAGAAATATTAAATAGCAAATCCTTTAAGCATATTTTAAACAAACAAAATGAGTTAAGAATAAAATTGAATAATAATCCTTTATGTCGAGTTCAGATTGGTGATTTAAGTGGTATAACAATTAAAAATCCATCAACGGACATTTATTTAGCTAAACAAGTTGGTTCAGATATTTTTGAAGGGCAAAAATATTTAGAATGTTTAAACTTAAACTATAGGGATTGTGTTAACTTTAAATTTTTGGACAGTGCTGCAAAATTTAATTTAAGCGATAAAGATATATTTATAAATTTTAAAGAATTAGAATTTGATCATATGAAGTTTTTAAGTTATTCAAATATTGGAATGGTTACATCAAATTCAAAAATGAATAGTGAACAATTTAATTCAAGTGATCTTGTTGATTATCAAGATTTAAATTGTTTGAATAATTTAATATGTCTAATCGTGGACTCAGTCAAAGATTTAGAGAAATTACAATTGGAAAATTTGAGATATTTGATTATTAATAAAGTTGATCGATTTCCAAAATTAAGTCAAAATTTCAAAGGATTAAAAGCATTAAAGCTCAGAGATGTAAGTCATTTAGAAGAAGATTGTTTTGAGAATTTACAAGATCTAGAATATTTGCATACCGATGCTAGAAATGATTCAATTTTAGATAAAATCGAAGCAAATACTTTTAAGGGTTTAAATAATTTAAAATATTTTAAACTCAGTCAAATGAAAAACGATATTACTAATAGTTTTGATAAAATCAATATTTGTTTGGATGATTCATTGAATAGAACTTTTGATAAAGTAGTCTCTGAGCAAGGCAACTTCATAGAGGTAATTTCCAATTTAAAAAATGTTCAATCAAAATAACATATTGATGTGTTTTTTTTTAGTTTAAAGCAGAAGAATCAGGCAATTATACAATAACAGAAATGTTGAAAAAAGAAAATCTTGAATACATCTTGACCGAAGAATATATTAGATCCTATTTTATATTTGATTTTTAGTCTTTTATTTCTACAAATAACAGTGTGTTCGATCATGTTCAAAAAAAAAATTAAAAAAAATTATTTTTTATGTCTCAAGGTATAGAAATTGATGCATGCCGAAAGACAGGCATTACATAGCTAAGCCAGTAAGAAGTCGAGCTTACATTTTTTCTCAATTAAATAAAATAAAAAATCAGTCAAAATTTCTATTTTTTTTAATTTATTAAAATAAAGAATATTTTTTTTTTATTTTTCTGGTTAATTAGTTTTCAAAAAAAAAAACATTCAAACTATGAGAAACTTTTGCAAATCAATTAATTAAAAGCAAACCTTTTTTTTTTCTTTTGATTTAACAAAAAATTCAAAATTTTATTTTATTTTACTTTCCTTTAAATAAAAGAAATTAGAAAAAAAAGAAAGACGGTTTATTTTTTTTTAAATTAATTTAGGATAGGCTTTTTTTTGTAAATCGAGAAAGAAAAAATGATTTAAAAAGAATTATTAAAAATTTCTCATTAAAAAATAAATGATTTTTAATGTTGAATCTAAATAAAAAAGGCGACTTCCACCTTAAGAGTTTACGATGTATTCTATCATCTTGGAACAATTTTCGAACATGTTCGAACAGTGTTTGTTTCTGTTTCAAAACAGTTCGATCATGTTCGAAGAGTGTTTTGTTTCTGTTCGAACAGTGTTGTGTTTCTGTTCGAACAGTGTTCTGTTTCTGTTCGTGTTTTCGTTAACTTATTTCAGCTTTGTACTGTAAATTGAAATTTTTGCTTTTTTTCTAATTTAGAAGACAAAAGGCTTACATTGCTGGATAATGTGTGTTTACATAAGGAGGGTGCCGGATTTCAATGTTAATTTGGCCGTTAAGTTGAACAATTTAAATTTTGTTTTTCACTAAAAAAATTATGCTCATGTAAAAGCTTAAGAAAAGAACTTACTGTTAAGTACATTTTGATACAGGAAAAAAGTAAAAAATTGGTCACATTTAGTGATCGAGTCAAAATAGAACAATAAAAATAACTAATTTTAATTTTTTATTTAGTTCAAATTTTTCATGAGAATTATAAAAAATTAGTGAAAGAAAGTGTAGATATTAAATTGAATAATGATTCTTAAATACTATTTTTCTATGGAAATTCTCATTAGAAATTGTTTCATACTATTTTTTTTTACTAAAAATTTACACCTAAAATAAAACAAAAATTTGCATTTAGCTTCTTTTTTTGGTTTGAAAACTATGAAGCCCTCATAGTCGCGCTTAGATATCTTGACCATTGATTTTTACATGATTGATTACCTCATAAACAAAAAATCTAAGCATGACCAAAGAAGGCTTGATCATAAGGCTATTTTCTATATAAATCATGCACCCAACTTTATACTTGTCTTCTAAATTTGTAAAAAAAAATTCGATTTTTTTCAAACCATAAGTAAAAGGAAAATTTGCCTAAATTAATTCAGGAATTAGGTCTTACTGTTGAGTATCGAGAAAATAAAAAAATAAAAGATTGTCTTAAATTGCCAAAAATGCTAGGTTTTTTGCCTTTAGATGATGTAATTCAGCATTCGAGGAATTAATAACCTTAAGAATTAATAAGATAAAAATGTAAATTAATTTTAAACTTTTTTTCGAAAATACTTTTCTAGTTGAGTTAAAGAGTAAAAGGGGTCGTTTCAACAAAATAGTTGAATTTAGATGAACCCCTTTTTGATTTTTCATAATGGAACGTTTTGTCCCGAACTCAAATGTGTCTACCAAGAACAAACAACTACTGTGAATCTTGGCAAAATTCATTCACGAAAATGATATTCAATCACCCAATAATTTATAATTTAGTTTATGCATTAATTCAAAAACAAAACAGAGTTGAAGCTAAAATAGTACAATTGAGAACAAGAATAGTTTATCGCAGGAGACCTGAGGATATTGTAGAAGATGATCGTCTACAGCGTTTAATTTCCAATTATGATTCTGATAAAAAGTAAGAATTTTTAAAAAATTTAGCTTTAATTTAGATTAAAATATTGTTGATTAATATATCAATTAATACTTATTTTCTTCAATTTATTATTAGAATATGTTCATCCTAAGTTATTCTCCAATATTGACATAGTTGAATATGCTGTTGACCTGCTTTTTATTTTTGGAGCTAAAATAAATAAAGGTGTTGATGATAGTCATTTCCATTCGTCAACAGCATATTCAACTATGTATACTTCAACTATATATACTATCATCAACACCTTTATTTATTTTAGCTCCAAAAATAAAAAGCAGGTCAACAGCATATTCAACTATGTCAATATTGGAGAATAACTTAGGATGAACATATTCTAATAATAAATTGAAGAAAATAAGTATTAATTGATATATTAATCAACAATATTTTAATCTAAATTAAAGCTAAATTTTTTAAAAATTCTTACTTTTTATCAGAATCATAATTGGAAATTAAACGCTGTAGACGATCATCTTCTACAATATCCTCAGGTCTCCTGCGATAAACTATTCTTGTTCTCAATTGTACTATTTTAGCTTCAACTCTGTTTTGTTTTTGAATTAATGCATAAACTAAATTATAAATTATTGGGTGATTGAATATCATTTTCGTGAATGAATTTTGCCAAGATTCACAGTAGTTGTTTGTTCTTGGTAGACACATTTGAGTTCGGGACAAAACGTTCCATTATGAAAAATCAAAAAGGGGTTCATCTAAATTCAACTATTTTGTTGAAACGACCCCTTTTACTCTTTAACTCAACTAGAAAAGTATTTTCGAAAAAAAGTTTAAAATTAATTTACATTTTTATCTTATTAATTCTTAAGGTTATTAATTCCTCGAATGCTGAATTACATCATCTAAAGGCAAAAAACCTAGCATTTTTGGCAATTTAAGACAATCTTTTATTTTTTTATTTTCTCGATACTCAACAGTAAAACCCAATTCCTGAATCTTTGATCTCATACCTTTCCTGAAATGAAAGTAACATTCATAGAGAAAAGAATATTTTTACTCATTGTTTTGCCGCTAGCTTTAAACTCGCATTTATACACCTCCAATTAAACAGAGGATTTTCTTTCTTTGTTAGACAGCCGATAAAAGTGACCTAAATGAAAAGTTTTTAATATAATTGACACAAAAATGAAAAATCAAAGCTTAATCAATGCTTTTCTGAACCAGTGCTTTTTTGTTGATTTTTTAAAATAGCTTTTTTGTTACATGTTATTTTATTAACTTTTTTTGACTCTGTTAATTTGAAATTGCTTTTTTTTAGTCTGCTAATTAAATAATGTTTTTTTGATAGTTTTATTTTGACACCTGCTAATTTAACATAGACTCGTTAAATTCCCCATGCTCTTGAGTCTATATTTCAAATAATTTTGAATTTGTATTAAAGTTGGGTTTCGATGGTCTTCCCTAAGTAAAATTTTTTCTCGTGGCAAGGTTAAACTCAGTCTTTGTAACCTTAATATCTTTTGTGGCCAGAAAGTAATTTATTAGAAATGAAAAAATTACAAAATTTATATAATTTTTACCTCTAGCTGCATTTATAATGTTTCAATAATTGTTTCTCATAAATTCAGCATTATTAGATCCCCAAATGGTCAAGTCAGGTAGAAGTGCCAAAAGTAATTCCTTGAAAATCACATTATTACTTTTTTTTACTTCTATTATATTCTGGAATTGAGTATTTGATAGAATCACATTTGGATATTATATGACGCCGGAGGAGGCGCGATTGACTTGGATGACGCTGAAGACAGAGCACTAGACTTGGATGGCGCAATTGACTTGGATTGTGCAATTGATTTTGATGACGCTAAAGAAGGAGCGCTTGACTTAGATGGCGCAAAGACGAAGCACTGGACTTGGATGACGCACTTGACTTGGATGGTGCAATTGATTTTGTTGACGCTAAAGACGGAGCGCTTGAAATTGATGACGCTAAAGATGGAGGACTTAAATTAAATTTGATGACGCACTTGACTTCGATGAAACAGATGTTACCACTCTTGTCCTCATGGTTGCCGGAGTAGGCGCACTTAAATTTTTTGTTGATTGATGTCTACTATCTAATATAGAAATTGTTTTGCATGGTGTGTTTGATTCGGATGAAGATGACGATGATATAACTGATAATGATTAATTTGGTGTTGAATCATTTATGGTGTCTGTTGCATCTACATGGTTAAGCGAATTATTTCTTTGGAGAATAGACTTTGCTTGCGTTGGATCTTGTGGAGTTAACTTTGATGATATATTGGCTTTTTAGATTCTGAAAGAAATTTTTTTTGACTCGACAAAGAATTTAGTGATAATTTAGGACTTTCTGGAGCAATATTATTAACATTGATTTTTTTTTTGCAAATTTTCTAAATTGATTGAGCTTTTTCGACTAAAGCTTTTTTCTTTTTTTCATCATCTGCGATATTTTCTAAATGATATTTACATTGATTTTTGGTTACAACATATTTAACTTCTGCTTGAAGATATTCACCATCCGAATTTACATCATATATTCCATTTATTTCCAGTTCATCATAGTCTTCTATATCAACTTCTTTTAAATTTATTATTGAATGTTTTTTTGTCAAAGAAGAAATAAACAAGAGCGAAAGTTTGTATTTTATTTTTTTTCATTTTTTTAGCTTAATAAATTTTTTTTAATTTTAAAACGATTTCTGTATGTTAGTTTAAAAGAAAGCCCGATGAAAAATTGCTTACATATATAGAATCGTTTAATTTTACATAAAAACACTTTTTTATTTTTTTAATATCTGCGATGAAAAATGAGTTAGTCTCATCACAAATAGTCATCGACGATTTTAAATCTGGAAATTTAATATTGTAAAATGGCTTGTTCAATTTACTTAAAATATTAGCTACAGCAACGCACTCTTCGTCGTTCATATTAAAAGAATTAAAGTGAGAACTGGAAATTTTTAAAAATTGGGTCGAATATATTACATTTGATTAAATATATAATTATCCTTTTATTTTTCTTTAAAATTATTAAAATATATTTTTTTTCTCTTAGTGCAATATTTTTTAT
>NTPY01000744.1:70270-80662 GCA_002922825.1 Brachionus calyciflorus | reverse complement strand
GATAGAAAAGGCTGTGAAAAAAATTGATAAAATAGGAATGAAGAAGGAAATTAAGGCTAAGAATATTTTTATTTTTAATTTTAATTTTAATTAATAGAGGTCAAGGATTGGAAGATAAAAACTTTGTGAAAAATTTTTTAAATCAAGCTTCAAAATGTTCTTAATCTATATTTTAAAAATAATATTCGTTATCTTTTATTATTTAACGAATATTTAGATTTTTTTTTATTTTACCTATCAGTAAAAATTAATATCCAAAAATTTGGTAAAAAAAACATAATCAATTTATTTTTACAATATATGTTAAAGACGAACGAAAGCTTGATTCAAAAAATAATTCATTGAAAACAACACTTCCTTTCCTTCTTTTTTTCAAACAGAACCAGTCATCAAAAAAATCTAATTTAAAAAACCTAATGAAAGTTCAAATTTCTCGTATTTTAGATTTATTTTATCATTTTCTTAGAATTTGAGGCCAAGTTGGTTAGATAATAATCTAGAACAAATTCAGATCGTCGTATTAAAAAATATTTAATTTAAAGAGCAGTTAAAAAATTTTATTTTAAATAAAACTTTATAATAAATAAATTTTTAAAAAAAAAAAAAAAGCAACACTTCAAACAAATTGTTTTACCAATTTATTTTTTCAGGTTGAGTACATGACCATGAATCATTTTTATCGATTTCTGAATTATTAGAATTAAACACCGGTTGAGACCATGATGTGAAATCACACCGAGTTGAAGCCATGATGTTTATATCCTTGTTGACATCAGAAAAATTTCTTTTTATATCAGGAGTTGAGTTCCAGGAAGAGTTTTCATGATTTTCATCAAATGAATCTTCTGTTTTTTGATTTTGAGAATTTGAATTCCAATTTTGTTTACTTTGTTGAGTATTTGACCAAGAATCTTTTAGTTGATTATTTCCACTTAAAGAAAAAGATTCACTGTTATTAAAATTAAAAGAATATTCGCTTTTAGTTTCGCCGTATGAAAGTGAATTGATTATCTGTTGACCAGATGTAATGCCATAATAATCATCTAAAAACGAATTTAATTCATTGTTATCGCTTTCTGATTGTTGAGACATAATTTTTTGAATTCTTTCATGAATTTTTGAAATTCTTAAAATTCTTGAAAAAATTTATTCATTTTTATACTAAAACATATTGAAATAGTTTATGCTTGAGTGATTTCAAAAATTTATAAAAGCTTTTCATTCTAACATTTTTATGGTTCATTGATTTTAGGTCAATCATTTTTCTCCAAAGTTTCACGGTTAGATGATTTTTATTTTTTTACTATAAAAGGAGGTTAAAATTTAACTCAAAAACATAAACAAAGTAAAAATGTCTCAACAATCTGAAATAGACAACCAAGAACTCAATTCTTTTATGGATAACTATTTATCAAACCAAACAAATAACGATTTGTTTAACAGTCAAAAATCAAATGCCGAAAATCAGATGCTGAATGACTATATGGACAAATTTAATTCAGCTCCAAACGAAGTTTCTCAATATTATACTCAAGATTCATCCTGCTCGTCTCAAGTAACAGATCAAACTAGCAAATCAGGCTTTTTAGATTCTCAAGCTGAAAGTTCATGGGGTTCTCAGTCATTTGAAAGTTCTTGGAATTCACATTCGAATTCGCAGTTAACCGGAAGTGTCATATGCCTAACCAGTGATGAGGAGTGTTACACTTTGACAAGTGGAAATAATTCATTCGAATCGAATGAATACCATTCCTCAAGCTCGGAATACTGAGCATTAAAATTCATTTTTATGAAAACATTCTTTTATTTAAAAAAAAGAAATTTTTTAATTTTTAAATCTAGAATAAAATTTATTTTAAAAATCAAATTTTTTCAAATTCAAATAACATTTTATAATTCTCAAAGTTATATTGGTCATTTTTCTTTTAACATTTACCGTTTGCCTTTGCCTAATCCTTAAATGATAAGAGCATAATTTGGCAAAGTAAAACTTTTGCTTATTTAGAATTTTCATTTTTGCTCAAAAATTTGGCAAATGTAATTTATTGCACATTTTTAAATTTTTACATTCTTAAATTTTTGAGAGAAAAAATAAAAATTTCAAAATATAAAAATTTATAAAATTTTTCATTCAAAAAATAATAATAAATACGCAATTAGTCAAAAAGGACTTAAATGAATTATCCTTTGTTTTTACAGTTTTAATTTTTTTAAAACTCCTTTTTTTCTAATTGCGTATTTATTATTATTTTTTGAATGAAAAATTTTATAAATTTTTATATTTTGAAATTTTTATTTTTTTTCTCAAAAATGTAAAAATGTAAAAATTTAATAAATTAAATTTTGCCAAAAATTTTAATTCGCAATTATTTGCACGCTGAATAATAAAGAGCCAATCCTTTTTATGGAAAGCTTTCAAACAATATTTCTTAAATATGTTTAAAAATGCTTGGCTCTTTAAAATTAAGCGTGAAACTAATTGCGTATCAAAATTTTTTAACAAAAATTTTACTTTTCCCGCAATTTGGCCTTTAAAAATGGAAAATACAGTCTTTTGCTAGAATTAAGCCTAAATTTATATTTTTATTCGATATGATCTAAACTAAATTGCCAGGCAAATAATATTTAACTATAAATGAATGTAAATAATTTGCAAAAAATATTCTGAAAATTGCTAAAAATTGGAAAATAGTTCTCCTAAAGATAATGTTTGTAAATTTGTAAGAAAATTTTAAAAATTAATTTTAGAAAATGCTTTTACAAAAAACCTAATTTATCTTAAATTCTGGGGCTGTGAAGTTCATGTCAATTCGCTATTTTTTCTATAACTTTTTTTCGAAACATTAAAAAATAGTTCTGCAAAATGTTACAAGATGTAGCAAATTTGCTACATTCCCATTATTAATCTGCAAAATGTGTGCACCCAAAATGCAGAAAAAAATTATTAAAAACTAAGTATATGTATTTGCACATATTTTGCAGAGATTTAGCACAGTAAGAAAATTTATGTAGCAAATTTGCTACATATTGTAGCATTTTGCAGAACTGATTTTTAGTGTTTGGAAAAAAAGTTAAAGAAAACATAGCGAATTGAAATGTGCGAATTGACATGAAATTCACAGCCCCTTAAATTCTGGATCAAAAAATAAAATTTTAATTTAAAAAAAAATTTTCTTGAACATTTTAAAAATAAATATTTTTTTATAATTTGAAAGGATAAAAGAAATGATGTTCCAGAATTTTAATAAAAAAAGAATTTTTTAAAAGCATTTTCTAACATAAATTTTTCTAGTTTTCCTACAAATTAACTTTTGCTACAGTATTTTTGCAAACATAATTTTCAGGAAGTCAAGTTTTAAGAATTTATGTTTTTAATTTATGGGACGATACTACCGTAGGTGCTTAAACGTTACAGTACAACAATTTAATCCAATTGCAGTGCTTGAATTTAAAAATTAAATTTTGCTCTTATAATGCTAGAATGATTTTTCGACGGTAAAAAAATTTCAATTTTTGAGAGAGAATTAATGTTCAATATCGAGAGATAATCAATAATTCTTAATGTTTTATGGTTTAAATTACATCTAGATGTAAAATGTCCTACTGCAAAGGAGCAAAGCTTTGTTTTTGAAACGTTTATTTATTAATATAATAAATATTCAATTTAAAATTACTTTTTAAGATTTAAAACAATTTTTATTAAAATTAAATATAATCATAAAAAATTAGTCCGTTTTACAATGTTTTAAAATATCATTAATATTAAAATCTGATCTATTTTTTAACATCCAATCGATAAATTCTTGTTTGCGAGTAGGTTTGCATTTGTCAAGCATTTTAGCGAGACTTTCATTCCCAGTCTTTATCACGTCGTCAATTTCAACACTAGAAGCTTTAAAAAAAGACTCGTTCATTATACTTAAATGCTTTGTCCAACCAATTTTTACTTTCAACATTTTTTTATCTTTTGTGAAATAGAACTCTAAAAAAAAAATTTTTATTCAGTAAAATTCCAATTTTTTCATTTTTAAAGCTAAATTACTTTGACATTCATCCATAGTGTAATCTAAATCAGAATCTGATTCCAGTTGTGTTTTAAGAAATTTATGTTTAAACTTCCTGCCTCCTCGGAACCTTCCATAAGACCACAAATATCGTTGCCTTCCAGAAGAAGGATAAAATGTTTCATTATTTATATTGCTAAATTGAGAAATGTCAACTTGTTTTGCCAAAAAGCTACAATCTGAATTTGAACTATTAGCTGAAACAGTTTTTTCTGATTGATTAACACTATTTTCATTCGATACACTGGTCACTAGTAAAAGGTAATTACAAAAAATCTTTAAAAAATTTGAATATTTAGTTTTACTTTCTGAATAACCCTGAGATAAACGATTTAGAATACGACTTTTGTTAGAATTGCATTCTTTTGAAATAAATTTTAAAAAATTATATAATTTTAATGTTGATTTTGATTTAGATTTGAGAATTATACTTATAGGTGAGGACAATAAAACATCAGTAATTGGTCTCTTTCTTTGAACCGTTTTTGAAATTGGTGATGAACCTTTTTTTTAAATTTGAAAGGAATATTTTTAATTAACTAAAAAACAAAATAAATACCTCGAACTCTTTCTAAACTTAGAGGTTTAACTAAATTAGTATTTGTTAAAAAGTTTCGGAATGCTTCCAACTTAGCTTTTTTTTTACTGACACAAGTTCCTTCAAAACTTTCAGCATCACCAATCGGTTTTAAAATATTAAGCTTAAAGCTAAAAATATTATTGATTGAATACTCAGATTCTATTTGATCAAACTTATATCCCGAAGCCTACTTTACAAAAAATTTAAAAATATTATTTAGAATTTAATTTTAATCAATAAATTACCCTCGAATAGCTCCGAAAATATCTTTTAAAATGGTCAAATACTTCAGTATCGCTAAGGTAAGAATTCGAAATAAAAAAAGCGGTTGAATCAGATTTAGATAACATACTAAAAGCAAAAATTATAAATATTAATATTAAAAAATTTGATTTTTATATTTTTTAAACATTAGAACATTCAATAATTTAAAATATATGGTAACTTTTATAGCTTGGTTAATTTTTTAAGATATAAACACCTAACGTTATTTAATTCACATCTCAGAATTCAGCAACTTGTGCATCTAATTCCGAAAATAGAATTTCTATCTAAAAATGTTTATTTTTGGAAATTCTTTTAATAACTTAATTTAAAATTGTTAATAAATAGAAGTTTATTAACTAAAAAAATAAACTGTACAAACAAAATCATGAAGTTACTCAATTCACTTTTCAGAATTCAGCAAATTGTACATCTAATTCCTAAAATAGAAGTTTAATTACGAGTCTTTCTTTTTAAAAATAATAAGCTTGGCTCCTTTTTGGAGGGAGCCTTTAATATTTCTTAATGATTTTGAATTTATTTGTGAATTTGGTATTGTAAAATTAAAGTCTACTGTCACTTTTAAAGCTTGGTATTATTATAAAAATAAAACCTAATGTTACTTAATTCACATCTCAGAATTCAGCAACTTGTGCATCTAATTCCGAAAATAGAATTTTAACTTACAAGTCTTAGCTTTCAAAATACCAAGCTATTGATCCAATTTTTTGACAAGATTTAAAAAAAGAAAAATTCGAAATTTTATTTTAAATTAATAAGAAAATTAAATGTTAACTGAAAAAGAGAAAGCTTTTAAATCTTATAATTTTTAGGATTAATAAATTTTTTAAAAAATGAATCACTTTTAAAACTTCTAAAAATTAAGATTAGATAAAACTAAAACGATAATAAAAAAGAGATAAAAATCTAAAACGAAAATTAATCTTAAAAAATTAATTGAAAAAAAAGCGCTTAGCTGAATTAAAAATTGATGCCGATCTAAAAAAATTCTTTTAAAAGGTTTTAACACTGATAAAAACGAAAATGAACAAAAAAAAATAGATTATCTTTTAAAGATAAAAAAAATGAAATAAAATCGGCACAAAAGATTTTTAAAGAAGGTAAAATTTACATTATTATATTAAACTTTAACCAATTAAGCACAAGATTTATTTTATTTTGAGTAGAATGCATTGGTCAAAATTTGCATGAAAAATTTTTTTTTTTCTTAAAAAAATCTTAGAAAAAATCTACCTTAACTAGCCGACCTTTCGAAAATTTTTTTCATGCAAATTTTGACCACTAAGTTGAATTAGATTGATCTGAATTTTAATGGTTTATTTAAATAAGAAAAAATAATTTTGAGTAAAAAATTCGTATATTTTTTTCTTATTTATTTCCTTTTTAATTTAATAATTTTGACACCAATAAAATTTGATAAAACGTTAATTGCGTTAATTTTAAAAACTGTTTTGTTTTTTTTTTATCTGATATTAATTTGTTTATTATTGGAACAACATTTTTAAAACGAGTTAATTGTTTTATTTATTAAATTTTTGTTTTTTATATATCAAAAAAATGTATAAATAAAAATAGAATATGAAAACTTTTTGATAGACTAAACGGCAATCAAAATGGATAACTTTTATAATGACGATAGTGTGTACGAAACATTATTTGGAAAAATTTTGACATCAACGCCAAAGAAAACAATTGTGGATTTTGACTTTACCATTTATGAAAATAACAATACAATCGACATAAATGAGTCACCTTCGTTTATTTTTTGTGATTATTCAAAATCTTTTAGCAATTTTGATAGCACAGATAGAAATAATAAATCATAATTTTATACAACAGAAGAGGAATTAGCTCATCTTGACAAAAGTACGAACGAAAATCGAAGTTATTTGCCAAGCTACACTTTTTACGAAAATCTAAATTACTTTAATTCAGAAAACGACTCTAAATCAGCTAAAAGAAGATTAGAATACTCACTTGAAGAAAAACAAAGTTTCGGAGATGATAAAAAAAAAAAAATAAAAATTGATCAAACTATAGTTATCAATGATACTATTTATTTGGATTAATATTTTTTTCTTATTTTCTAAAACAACAACAACAAGAACAGTTAATTAATTAAATTTTTTTTTAAACTGCTTTTTAACTTTTTAAATAAAATCAATTCTCATAATCTAAAATTAAATTTAAACCACGAGTTTTCAATTAAATTTTTCTTTCATCTTCTCAAAAATTCCAAAAAATTCGAAAATCCCATTCATTCAAAAATTTCCATGATTAAAATTTTGACCAGTAGTTTTACTCCAATCTCTATTATTATCAACGTCACATTTCAAATAAGAATGCTCATGTCATAATCTTTATCTTCAAAATCTGAAAAATCACTTGTACAATGTTTTTAATCATTTTAGTTTTTTTTACAAACAAACGTAAAGATTAAATTCAACGAAATCAACAACAACAAGTTAAAATATGAATTTCTAACTTTTATTTTATCCAAATTTTTTTTTTTATTTTTTTTTTTTAAGTCTTAAAAATCAGAACAAGAAACAGCATTCAAACCTTGATTTAAATCGACGCTAAAAAATAATTACTATTAAAAGACATTCAGACTAGACCATCATATACACTTAAAACGATCCTAATTCATCATACAAATCAACTAAAAACCATCTTTCTTCTAAAACTATTACTATTTACACCATCCATAGAGACTTGAGCATAACAAACACCTTAGTCATTCAACATGTGATCATACTAATCAACTTAAACAACGCTTACATCTAAAGCATCATCAAATAATCCATCCATATAGTCTTGACCATAACATGCATCCAAAAGACTAGTATTATCAATAGACTCAACAGCTTAAACACATCTATAAACTAAACTATTACTATTTACACCATCCATAGAGACTTGAGCATAACAAACACCTTAGTCATTCAACATGTGATCATACTAATCAACTTAAACAACGCTTACATCTAAAGCATCATCAAATAATCCATCCATATAGTCTTGACCATCACATACTCTTAAAACCATTTTTTTTTCATTATTCAAATCAATTTAAAGCTTTTTTAATTACTCCATACATATAGAATCGACTATATCTTCATTTATAACAGTACTCATATTACATTTAGATCAAATAAACCGTCAAAATCATCATAAGATTATCCAAATCAACATGCACATCACTAAAGCCAATTGAAACATTTAATTATTCTTCAATGTAAAAAATCTTAATTATTTTATTTTCATCATCAAAGTATATTTCTAGATAAAGAAGCAAAAGAGATTTAATTTTAAAAAAGCTTTTAACAAAAAAAAATATTTTTTTATCAATGATTAGCTAGCCGCTAAAAGCATTAAAAGCAGCAACAACAACAACAACAAAAGTTAAATTCTTTTATTTTTATTTTTTTAATATAAAGTTATTTTCTAAAAAACTTGCTTGCAGGCTAAATAAAAATTTAAAGATAATTTAAAAATGACTAGTTGAGAATTACTGTACATAGAAGAAAATAAAATTATTGTGTTTTTTTTTTATTTATTCCTCAATTGTTAAACAATTTAATTTTTGAAGTCTAAATAATTTTATTTTTTTATTTTTAAAATATGACCATCTATTTAGTCTAATAATCGACAACAACAACAACAACAACAAGTCACATTTTGGCAAAATAAAGTTTTATTACTATTACTATTTACTATTTTCAATTTGATTTTTTGCAAATGCACAAAAAAAATTTCATCATTTGAGTTGAATTCAAAAAAAAATTAAAAATTTAAAAATTTTTTGCAAAGTAATATTTTTAAATTGTAATAGTAATAGTAATAAAACTTTATTTTGCCCACATTTTAGCATAATTTAAAAATTTGGTCATCATCTCAAATCATTATCATATGCCGGTTTATTCGTATAATTCAATAAACTATTTTAAAAAACATTAAAAAAATTCAGTGCTTATTGATATATCATCAACTTTATCAGCATTTTGACTAAGACTCATAATTAAACAGCAAATTATTTTATCATCATCTCATTCGAAAGGCTCCAATAACATCCATAAAATTTTAATCATCATCATCAACTTAATTATAATCAAGATAAATAAATTGATTATTAAACTATTTTAGAAGCCAGTCCATGATTCAAGTAATAAATATTAACAAATCATTTAATCTTATTGTCTTGACAAAATAAGCTAATTGACTCTAAATAATAACAAAATAATGAATCGAAAGCGATGTTAAGTTTTGAATCAAATATCAAAATATCATTTTTTGAAATTTTTATAACTTCAGATTTAATGAAAATATCAAATAAATAAAATGTAAAAAAGTGTAAAAATAGAGTTTACACGAGTTTACGCTTGAGTTATCTAAAATAAATGTTCTAATCAAATTGAAATTCTGATATTTTGACATTTTAGATACTAAACTTAACATTGCAGAATCGAATAAATTAATTAAAGAAAACACTAGCTTCACTGTCTTTTATCAACTCATAAAATCATAAACTTTACAAAAAGATCATCAAATTTATTTCTTTAATTTCTATATTTTAAAAACAACATCTACAAGAATAAAAAATCACAGTCTTAAATCACAACATCAGGGCGATTTGAAGTTATGAATCAATTCGATCAATTCAACTTTAAAACAAAATAACTTTTTTTCCTTTGAATTACATTTCTAAAAATTATTGTTATATTGTGTACAATATCACATTACCTAATTAATTAAATTTTTTAAATTAGCCTTAAATAAATCAGCAAATAGCCTTTTTTGGGTTATTTTTTATTATTTGAAAAACTAATTTTTGAAAGTTTTACATGCAAAAATATTTCAAAAAAATTTAAGTAAGCAATAAAAAAATTAAAAATTGAAAAAATAGCATAACAAAGTTTTCTTTTATTAAAATTAGAAAAAGAGTTTATGGACTGTTATTGAAAGTGACACTTTCTTCAAAATCAATTTTAAAAAAAGCTCGATTTATTAGTTGTGACATAACATGTCGCATCACCATGTATGCTTAATAATTTTTAAAAATGAATAGATAAAAAGTTATATCCAATATTTATCGAATTGATCTATAAATTGAGCTATTGGTTAGCAACTTTAAATCGCCAACAATAAGCAGCATTTTTTCCACCAATAAAATATAATATTTTTACCATATTTAAATATTTATTGATTTAACTTTATTAGAATGATTATGATATAATCTAAAAAGTACCAAAATTAAATCTCAATAATAATTACAGCAACTTTAAATAATTTTTTTTGGAGCTTAAGACATTACTAATTGTAATATAATAAAATCACAACCATCAAATTATATGACGCTCTTAATAATCTTGAGCATCTCCTGAATTCTAAGCAACGACAACAATATCACTAAACTAATAATTTAGATACAAAAAACATAATTAAAATGACCTTTTATTATCA
>NTPY01000744.1:38459-50880 GCA_002922825.1 Brachionus calyciflorus | reverse complement strand
TATCAAATATTTACACTCGGAAATCAATACTTTGTCCATTGCAACAACTTTTGTTTACACACCGGTTTTTTCAAAACTACTCTAATCAATATAATTTTAGTTCTAACCCAAAACCCTTAAAATACTTAGCCTTAATTTCATTACCAATTTTTTCAAATTATCAACTATTCTTGAATTATTTTTTGAAAAAAAAAATTTCTTTATTTTACTATAAATACAAGTGTATTTCAAAATTTTATTTTTAAAATTTAAAAAATAATAAATATAATTAAAATCAAATATGGATCCCGCCAATTTTTTTGTTTATGAACCACAAGTCAATGGCGTTGAAGTGTTTAACATCGAACAGGAAGATAGCTGTATGCCAAATTCTCTCAATTTCTATTTTGGCAAGAGGCTTTTTGACTCTTATGAGGATTTTGAGACAAAGCAATTTCACAATTTTAGGTCCGCAAGGAAAAGAGTCACAGATCATGATGCATGTATGGTTAACATTGTGAATTTCAAACATCTCAACAATTTTTATTCATTTAAAGCCGATCGTTTTTTCCAATCGAACAAACATGGCAATTTGGTTTCAAAGATGCATCAGGCATTAAAGGGCTTAACCAAGGAAACTAAGTATGTTTTAAATTACCACTACGACTACTCGGTTGATGGAAAAAAACATTATGGCAAACAAGGTCATTTTATTTGCATATATAAAGACGCAAATGGATTTATTACATCGATTTCTAATGAAGATGGTCCAAATGATCAGTTACCCTACTTCAATTATAGTTTAAATCAGCCTAATAACGATTCAAACTTAAGATTAGATTCAATAAGAAATGAAGATTTTATTTTAATTCTTTAAATAAAACATTTGAATTAAAACATTATTTTTTTATTTTATTTACAATTTTTAATGTCATCATTAAATCAAAAGAAATACTTTACTAATGGCTCTTGAAATTTTATTATATTTAAGTTTTCATTTAATCTTTACATTTCGAAAAAATTGATAATTGACGATATTTTACTTTTGTTCTCTAAAGAAAGTATATGACAACTTTTTTTTAATTGAGCTTTTTTCTTTTTAAGTTTAAATCAAAATAGCCCATAAAAATAACATAAGAATTTTAAAAAATCAATTCTTCAAGCTGACATCAAATTTTTTAAAAATCCATATCTTTTTAATCTAAATTATCTACTCAAACGAATTTGATATGGTTTATCGATTTGTTAACCTGTAAACTTTACTTAGTGATAACTACTAAAATAAGTTTCTAAATTTATTGTTTATCCATTTTGTGAGATCAAATTTAAATTATAATATAAAATGTTAATTACATTTTATATCATAAAATTAAAGGGTTTAAAAGTTTAAAAGGTAAACTTCATTTTGAATTGCAACAATATAAAAATAAAATGCAACCTTTAATTTTAAGATATATATATATAAAAATTCAAAATGGTTTTTAAAAAAAATTGCGAATGCGATAAATATAATTGTTTATTTTGTCAAACGTATCAGGAAATCAAAGATTCCTTTGTTATAAATGATATTTGTCTTGGTGAACTTGTTACACATGCAAATGTTAATGGAAAATGCTATTTTGGATTTTTGTGCTGTGATTATCTTGGTGGATATGGTATTAGTTGGAAAGCAGAAAACGACATTGATATGAAAAAATTGCAAAAATATTTTTATAGAATTAGAATAGAGACTGGACTTGTTGGAACGAATTTAGATATTTTTAATCAGAAATCTTTTGTAATTACTGAATATAAAAATAGCTACCAATGCCCAATGATAATGTTAAAAGGAATTTTAGATGAAAATTTTACTAAAAACAAAAAATCAAAATTTTAAATAATTTTTACTTAATTATCGGTATTTTTTCACTTTTCTTTATTTTTTATTTAAATAAATATTTAAAACCTAATAATTTTTTTTTCTTATAATTAAAATCTTTCCGAAATTCGATTTATTTCATCTTCGAAAATTTTCTTCATTTCGTCCATCATGCGGACTCTTTCTTCTAGCGTTTCATATTCTTGTCGTATTCTTTCTAATTCTTCTTCGCTTTTTCTACATTCTTCCTCGGCTCTTCTTATTTCTTCTTCTTGGCGTTGTTTTTCAGCTTCATAGCGTTTTTCCTCTTCTTGAGCATAATAATTATCCATAAAGTTGTTTAGCTCTTGGTTATCCTTTTCTGAATCTTGGGACATGATAAGTTTTAAATTACTTTTAATTTGTTTTTGAATAAAGTAATTAATTTTATCTATTCATTTTATTGACGATTTTATGCACTATTTAACAATGTTAAAAATCTTTTGATTTACATGAAGCTTACAATCTAAATGTCAATGATCTTATCTATAATAGCTTTTTAAAAATAATATTTAAATTTCTCTGAAAGTTTTAATTTTTTTCTCTCTTTGATGAGTATCGAGAGAAATTTGTGGATTATCGAGAGATTATCAATCATGCAATTATTTTCCAAAGATTATTTTTGTATAAATGTCTAGAAAAAATTCACTATTTTAAAAAAATTTGAAAAGAATGGAAAGATTTCTTTTAATTATAAATTTATTTCAATTTGCGATTGGACTAACCCAATTAAAAGGTGAATTCAAGGAATGTATTGTAGGTACAAAACTAAATATGCTCGAGTTTGATAATGATTGTTTTCAAGATCCAGAAGAAAGTTTAAATGATTTTGAAAAATATTTTGATAAAAATGAATCTATTTTTCCGGCTTTTGTTTTTTCCAAACACAATTTTATCCTAGAAAGCAAGGGTTTTGAGTGTAAAATGCTTATTCATAAGTTTCGTTTTAGCAAAGATCTTTTTTTAAACAAATATGTCCAAAAGGACATTGTTAAAGTAACTTTGTCTAAAAGTGATTGTTTTACAATGGCTAAAGAAAATGAATGCGGTCAGTTTAGTGATAAGAAAAAAATGATTTGTAATAAAAATAATGAATGCAATTATACTGATAAAGTTATTGAAGAATATCCTTTCTATTTCGGAACAATAGAAAAAAATTTCCTTGAATGTCACGTCTCTGAAAGAGTAGTCCTTGGACAAAACTTAAAATCAAGTATTTTTCACAATGCGAAATCTCCATGTTATCCTGAAGATGAAGTTTGCTTTTTCGAGGATAGTACAGTTATTTGGGATAAAAAGGATGTATTACTATGTAGATTTGAGAGAATTTTACATGTCCCTCAGTTACAAGTACTTAAGAATTCGAAGTTTTCGATTTTCTACTCTCCAGACCAGGAGTATCTCTTTAAACTTAAAAAGCTTGAAAGTCAGTGTGGCTTTAATTTTTTCCTCACAACCGAAGGTCTTTATTTGGCTTTTTATAACAAAGATATTCATCTCCGCAATGGTCTACAAAGCATGAGACGTTCGAGGTTTAATTTTAATCATTTTACCGATAAGGACCGAAACGATTTGATATTTGCCGAAAATGATTATAAAAAATTAAAAATACACAAATCCATTATGAATTTGGGTTGTAGTTTGTTATTGAATACAATTCAAGCCAATATTAATAATCAGGATCTATTTTTAAAGCTAAATTATCTAAGTAAGCGTTATTTTCCTAGTTGATTGAAAATTTTTCACATAAAATTATAATTTTAAATTTTTTTCTTAAAGCTACAAAGAATATATTTGTTTACATAAACAGCGGAAAAGCATTTGTGCCAACTTGTTCAAACGTTTCAGTGATATATATACCAGAATCAATCAAAAAAGAAAATTGTGATAGAGATATAGAAATACTTTATAAGAAAAATATTAGTTCAAATTTTTTAAAAGGATTTATAAGGTCTAATAATGTGATAAGTCAATTTTCTACGAGGTTGAAAAATTGCGAAAACAGCCAAAATTCAATGATTGTAAATGTGGCGCAAGGTAGAAAATATTCTATTATAAAAAGAAAGGGATTTCAAATAGATGTCATTGATTTTAATGCAAAAATTACAGATCTTAATATTGGATCTGCAAATTTAGTTAATCTATATGATCATCATGAGTATCTAGTAAATGCTCCAGATTTTTATGAGAAAATAAATGAATATTTAGATCCAAAAGAAACGCCATCATCTTTTTCCGATTTTGAAACACAAACGAAACTAGAAGAAAATAACAAAATATTTTCAAGTCAACCATTTGGGTTTTTTGGTGAAAAAATTGAGAATTTTTTAGAAAAAATTAGAAATGTTTATTTATATTTAATATATGCATTTTTAGCTTTACTTTTTTTTGTTCTAATTTGTTTTATTGTTAAAAAAAGAGAGTTTTTCTTGAATATTTTTAAAAATTCTAAACAAAATGCAAAAATAGTTTTAGCCAATGAGTTGGAAATGGATGAAATCAAACAGAAAATTTTGTTTTTGGATTAGGATTTATTTTTTAGAATATTCAAAATATTTTTTTTTTAAACATTAACTTTATTTAAGAAAACTTTCAAAATAAAAATTTAATTTACTTTTTTTGAATTAACAATTTTATTTTTCCAATAAAAAAAAATTAAACTAAAAGTTTAAAAAATTGAAATAAAGACTTTAAAATTGTGATGATGATGACAAAGTAATTGTACCACATGAATCTTGTGAGCCATAAATTGTACTTTCATCATGTGAATTCGAACCACTCCATGAGCTTGCATGGCTTTGTTGTGTTGAGTTGTATTCATCTGAAGTATACAAATCATAATATTTTTTTCTCTCTTGAGAGCTTATTTCTTCTTCTCTTCTTTGTTCTTCTTCGAGTTTTCTTTCTACTTCCTCTTCTCTCAGTCTTTCTTGTTCTTCTTGTTTTTTTCTTTCTTCTTCGTATTCTTGTCGTCTCTTCTCTTCTTCGTATTCTTGTCGCCTTCTCTCTCTCTCCTCTTCTTCTCGTCTTCTATCGTCTTCTTCTTCTTCTTTTTTTTTTCTTTCTTCTTCTTCATGCTCCCGTCTTCTTCTTTCTTCTTCCAATTGTTGCTTAAGTTCAAATTCTATCATAAAGGAAGTCAACTCCAGATCTGTCTGTGAAAACTGACTCATTTTATTTTCTCAATTGAAATGATTTGAAAATTGATTTTGAAAAATGAAAAAAAAAATTAAAAATTTCTATTATTTATAGGAATTTTATAGTTTATTTTTTCTTTAAAGGTCAATAAATTTTTAATGAATAAATTGTTTCTTTTATTTTAAATTTAAACACAGGTCAACTTAAAAATTGTAAATACAACTAAATAAACTATTTGACCTATATCAAAATATAGTAAATTATTTTTTGTAATTTACAAGTGTATAGATAAATAATATATAAAGAATAAAGATACATATTTTTTATCATTTAAAACTATAATAAAATAGATTTATTTAGTTTTTTACAACAAAATTAAAAGGTTAATCGAATTATTTCGATTTTAGAAAAAAAAAAACAAAAGATTTTTAATAGATTTATTTTTTTTTATATTGTTAAATGAAAAAATTTTAATAATATTCTTATTCTATTTTGTGGCATATTATTAATTCCATGAGTCTTTATTTTCCGAGTCCGATTCTTGACTACTTGATATTTGTGAATTTGAGAAAAAGTCTTGACTTGTGAGAAAGAAATCTTGTGTATTTAGGCGTTCATCAGATGATATATCATTGTTGTTGAAGGCAAAAGTATTGTCTTGTGTATTATTTGAAACAGAATTAGAAGAGGCCTGGTCCCAATTGATAGTTATAAATTGTTGTTGGTGATCCTGACTAGAAAAATTTTGAGAACTTTGGGTATCGTCAACTTGGGTTCCTTGATGTGCATTGAAGGCGCCTTGTTCAAATGAACTATATCCTGTATTTTGAGATGAATTTGATTCTTGAGTATAATGATCAGATGATTCGAATGAATTATTGTGATTCATTTTTGATATGGATGTGAATAGTGTAAAATAAAAATTTATTAAAAATGCTTAAATATTTATACAAAAATTAAATTGTTTTTCTAAAAAATAATTGACATTTATTTAAAATAAATCATTCTTTAATACCCATTTGTGCTTAAAGTAATTTTGAAAATTTAATGGACCATGTTAAAAAAACAATATGAAAATTTTGTTTAGATGTTTTTTAACCAATATTAAAAATTTTAAAAATATAAAATTAAATTTTTTCATTTAAAGATCGAGTTGTTGACCTAAATGCTTTATAAATTTTTTGCAAAGAAATTCAGCATGAAATCATTCAACCTTTTTCTTTTTTCAAACATAAAATGTCATGTATCAAGATGATAATTTTTTAAAATATTGTTTTTGAAAAATTAAGAGACAAAATGAGTTATGTGAATTTGGATAAATGTTTCGAAAACAGAGGTTTGCCAAATCAAGGCCTCACATGCTATTTGAATAGTGCTTTTGTTAGTTTAGTTTCTTTAAAAAATGTGCGTAACTTAATTATATCATATTTTGACAAAAATATCAAGCTTTTAAGAGTACAGAATGAAAAGTTATTTATTGATTTTGCTCAAATGATCAAGAGTTGTTATTTACAAAAAGACTCTGAAAAAATAAATTTTGAATTTTATGTTAAAGAATTCTTTTCGACATTTTTTACATCGGAACTTTCACGGCTTACTTACAGAGCTAATCGACAACACGATCCCAATGAATTTTTAGTAGATTTTTTTAAGTACATTGATAATTGTATCACGAAAATTGAATGTTCAAAGTCTTCTATGAATCACTCGAAAATAGAAATTGTTTCATCCAATAACCAATTCCGTTTTTTGGAAAATTCTTTTCAGTTAATTGTTTCCCGCTCGACTATTTGTGCTTACGATAAAAGTCATGGGAAAACAAATCAATTGGACAAATTGATGCAGCTTTTTTTATCAATTGAAAATTGTGATATTTTGACAAAATCATTGGATGAAAATTTTTCTTCTAGTATCACAGAAGATACCATCTACTGTGACTTTTGTAAAAAAAAACAAAAAATGGCTATAAGTTACAAGATCGACACACTAAATGACAATTTGGTTATAACACTAAATCGAATGAAAGTAATTTGTTAAATAATTTTTTGTTGACTTAAACTTGATTAAAATTTTTTTTTAAATAAAGCTTAATTCTGGTGAATATTCAAAAATTATGGACTTTATAGCTATTGATGAGTATGTCAATTTCGGAAAATACTACGCTAATGAAAAAAATAATAAAGACGACGTTTTTGAATTGCAATCAATTGTTTTCCATTCAGGAGAAAGTATTTTTTGTGGACATTATACAGGTAGAGATTTAAACTATTCTAAATGATGATTAAAACTATTCTAATTATTATTTTTAGCTTTAGTCAAATGCAATGATTCGTGGAAGTATTTTGATGATCAAAAGGAATTGATGGTTAAAGATTTGAAAAATTTTATGATTTTAAATACAACGAAAACCCAAAGTTATATGCTTGTGTATACACGTGTTGAAAGTAACAATTGTATAAGTAATACTATATATATTTTAAAAAAAGTTCTTCGAAAAGAATTAAAATAAAAATTAAGATTTCGAAAGAAATATACAACCTTTAATCAATAATAATAAAAAAAAAGAACTGATGTTTGACAAAGAAAACGAAAAATCTGGTAAAAAGCTTAAAAAAAAATTCTAAAATTAATGAAATTTTGTCTGAACCACATATTTTTGTAAAAGATAGGGATGCAAATGAAGCAACAAATGACGTAGAAATGATTAGATCAAAAACGATAGAATCTTTAATGAATGTTGATTCACAGAGTGAAGACGAGTTTATTCGAACGTACAATAAATTAAATGAAAGTTAGTGTACACTTTAAGTATCTTAAATTAATAATTACTTTATTTTAAAATTTTTTGTAATTAGAAGCTATTGAAACATTAAATGTCAAAGGTGTAAGCTCAATTAGAATTACAAAAATATGTAGATCTTCTGATGTTAACAGTATATTTAAGGTTATTTACTTTATTTTACTAATTAATAGTATTTATTAATATGTTTTAAGGTAAAAACACAATTAACAAACAGAAAAGTATTGAAAAAAATAACAAATTACAACAAAACGGTAAATAATTTTATTCTTTCAAATTGTAGTTGGAATCTTTCAATTTATTTTTTCTTAAAGAGATGCTAATTGGTAATTCGTCTCCATTGAAAAACAAAAGTGAAAAGAATTTAAAAAAAGAAAAACTTTCTAAAGAAGAAAAATTACAGGCGAGAAGAGAATACAAACGAAAATGGATCAAAGAAAAACGGGCAAATAATCTTGAATTTAATAAAAATCAGAAAGAAATTAGCAAATTATCAATGCAAAAAAAAAGGGAGTCAAATGTAGAGAGAGCAAAAGAACAGATGAAAAACACATCACAGAAACAAAAACGAAGGGAATGTCCAAAAAGAAAAAGTCTTGAACAAAAAAGAAATACATTGGAACATAAAGAGAGAAGGAAAAACACAATTTATAAAAAACAAGAGCAAACCCAAAATACAAAACAGCATTTAAATCATCGTCAAAATGATCCAGTGTGGAGAGCCCAAGAGCAAGAAAGAGATACTCAAATGCATAGACACCATCGTCAAAATGATCCAGAATGGAGAGCCCAAGAGCAAGAAAGAGATACTCAAATGCATAGACACCATCGTCAAAATGATCCAGAATGGAGGATAAAAGAACAGAAACGTGAAACAATCTCTAAAAGAGTAAAAAGACAAAATATAAGCTATCTTATAACTACCTACGAAAAAGGTATACAGGAAGGTCCAACAAATGTTTGTGTATGTTGTGGTGGTACTTTTTTTAAGAGAACTGTTCAAAATTTTAATTTAAATGAGCAGTCAAACATATTTGACAAAATATTCAATGTCAAATCACTTTCTGAAACAGGTTGTTATATGATTTGTTTGACATGTAACAAATATGTAATAAAAAAAAAACCAGAAATTCCACAACTAGCATTGTCAAATGGGCTTCAGTTTCCTGATGTGAACGTGGTATTGAGTCGATTAAACGATCTAGAGGAGCGTTTATGTTCTCCAAGAGTGGCATTTATTAGGATAAAAGATTTGCAACAATGGGATAAGCAAAAAAAATTGTGCGGCAACGTTGTAAATGTACCTATTGATACACAAAGAACATTGGAAAAATTGCCTCGTAATTTTAATCAATCTGAAACAATTCAGATTAAATTCAAGAGAAAATTGGGTTTTGAGCAAGATTATAAGTATGAGCGTGTACGTCCCAGTTATGTTCTAGATGCTGTCAAATTTTTGGTAAAAAAGCCGCTTTTTATCGAAAATGGCATTCACATTGATGATGGCTGGTTCTCTCAATTTAATATTATAGAAAATTGTGAATCTGTTAATTTTATTGTCGAAAATGAAGTCATAAACGAAAGAATTAATCAGGAAAATAATTCAGGAAAAAGCTTTACGACTTTTAATGATATTTCGATTAATTTGAGTGATGAGGATGATGATGAGTCAAATAATATAGGAGCTGAAACATTGATTGTAAATTGTCATGAACAAACCAGCATAATTGCTCCTGGTGAAGGAATAGCCCCACGATCAATAGCTTCCGATAAAGACGCTGAGGAATTAACTTTTCTGAAAATTTATAATGGAGACCAATTTAGACCTTCTGTTAATTTAAAATTTGGCATGAGATGCAAGTCAGAGTTTAGGAGATATGATAGACGATGTGCTGAAAATATAGAAAAGATATTCTATGACTACAAGAAACTTGTGCATAAAAAAATTAATTCAGCTATTGAAACTTGCATGAGAAAAACAAATGAAATAGCAGCAATGACGGCAGCTGACGCTTTAAATAAAGAGAAGATCAATGAGTTGTTGATTAAGAACCAGGCCCATTTATTTTTGAGAACAGTACGTTCGAGTCCTCAGTATTGGGAGCTGAAGAAAATGGAGTTGAATTCGATGATACGACAACTAGGATGTCCAACCTTTTTTATAACATTTAGTCCTGCCGAAATCGATTGGCCTGAGCTGATATGTGTTCTTGTCAAAATCAAGCATAGACGTACAATTAGCCGAGAAGACGCTGTCAAGATGAACAAAAACGAAAAAATAGAACTTGTTAGCAAGGATCCTATTACAGTTGCTCGATATTTTGAGAATCGAATGATGGAACTATTAAAATATTGTCAAAATATGAATGGCCCATTTCGAGATCATCCAATTTACGATTATTTTTGGCGAGTAGAGTTTCAACAAAGAGGAAGTCCTCATATTCATATGTTGACTTGGAATAAAGGCGCCCCTGTGTATGACAATAACAAACAAGATAATGACTACGCGGAAAATGTTAAAAAATGTACGGATTTTATTGACAAGTACATTAGTTGTCACTATCCATTGAGTGAAGTTATTCAAGAAAATGAATATGAGGGAAGAGAATTGCCGCTAAAATCCAGTCGCATTATCCATCAGTTACACAAAAGGTGCAAAGACAATTGTAGAATCAAAGAGGAAATGGACGAGGGTTTTTTTTGTAAATACGGATTTCCATGGCCTATTTTGGAAAAAACAACTATTCTCGAACCAATGACGAGAGATGATGCCAAATACAAAAAATCGAGAGAAAATTTTTATAAAATAAAGAAAAGATTAATTAAGGTAGACAAGGATGCTAAATCGGATCAATTGTATGAAATATCACAGTGTGAACTTTTGTCAGAATTAAAGCTTACAATTGAAGAGTACTTGGAAGCGTTTGCCTCGACAATAAAATTAACAACCGTCTTTAATAAACGAACATGTCGTGATCTCAGAGTAAATGCGTATAATGCAGATATTTTTGTTAGACATCGAGCAAATATGGATATAAAGTTTGTGATTGATCCTTATGGAGCTGCGGCATACGTATCTGCATATATGTTAAAGTCGAATAGGACAATGTCTCGGATTTTAAAGAATGTAATTGACGAAACCCAAAAAGGGAATTGGTCTGTAAAAGATCGTCTATTAAAAGTAGCTTCAAAATTCATGAACTGCTCGGAAATATCGGCACAAGAATGTGCTTACACTTTGTTAAGTATGCCCGTATCGAGAATGAGCCGTGAAAGTGTTTACATAAATACATTTCCGAGTAAGGAAAGAAGTTTGATCTTGAAGGAGGACCGCTTTCTGGAGTTGATGAATCCAGAATCGAAAAATATTTTTAAAAATGGACTTTTATTTCACTACGCAAATCGTCCAAAAATTCTCAAAGATTTATGTCTGGCTGAATTTGCAAGCTTCTATGATTATGTAAGCAATGAAAGAGCAAAAAATGAAAACGACTTGACTCGAGTTTGTTTATTTGTAGACGATGACGAGTTACTTGACGAAGACGACAACGAGGCGCATTTTGTAAATGAAGAACTTGCGAACAACATTGAAAATGATGAAGACGATAGTCAAACTTCTGTGAGTTCATCGATCGAGCCAATTTTCTCAAATGATAACATTGAAAAAGAAACTACCATTAAAAGGACGGAAGGTAAAATGATAAAACTGTGCAACAATGATGGCTTTGTTAAAAAAAGGCAAAAATCAAAGATTATTCGCTATAAAAGATATAATCAAAAAAAAGATGCACAAAATTATTTTAGAGTAGAAGTAATGCTTTTTTTCCCATGGACAAATGAACAAAAAGAGGTTGAGTGTAAAGATATAATGGATAAATTTATATTAAACAAAGAAATAATAGCATTTAATCGAGCCAAGTATCAATCTGTAGTAGTCGAAGATTTTGATATAGCCTTGGAGCAAATAGAGAAAGAAATCGAAGATCAATACAAGTCAGATGATCAAAATGAAGCTGAAATGCAAGCGTATGTGAACGACTTTTTGATTACAAATGAGCACGGTGGCGAAATACGAGAAATGTTTGAAAAGGATTATGGTTATCAATGTCAATTTCAAGAGACGACAGGTGCTGTTCAACAATTTGTAAGTGAAGATAAAAAATCCCTAAAAGTTCCAGATCGTTTGAATCGCGGCCAATACTTTAATCACATGTGCTCGCTGAATAGACAACAACAAGTTTACATAGCCAATTTGTTAGCTACATTAAAATTGGATAAGAAGTTCTATCATTTTATTAATGGCAGAGCAGGTTCGGGTAAGAGTCATTTAATCAAAGCAATTTATCAAACTTTAATTAGATTCTATGTGCCTAATGATGAAAAGTGGAATACAAACAAGATCTTGGCAATTTTGGGTGCCTACACTGGCAAGGCTGCATTCAACATTAAGGGTTCTACTTTGCATTCGTTGTTTCATTTAACTGTGCGTACACGAAAAAATTGTCAAGTTTCTACCGAAATGTTAAATTCCCTAAGAAAAAAGTTCAAGTCTCTAAAGCTATTAATAATCGATGAGATCTCAATGGTCGGTTGGGACTTGTTTAGGC
>NTPY01000744.1:14004-37036 GCA_002922825.1 Brachionus calyciflorus | reverse complement strand
CTAGTCAAAGTTAAATCAACTGATATTAAAGGCTTTGTATTACTTGACAAATCCTCTTTTAGACCAGTAAGACGATTTATTATAGTACCTGTATTCGAATCGAGTAGTATATTTTCATGTGAAGCCACTAGTAATTGATAATCACTACCGTATATTTGTCTAGCATCAATCAATAACATATTATTTAGACTTAGATTAAAGTTAACATCAAATTTATAGTACAAAAGTTAGCATTGTCAATTAGGACCAAATCGCCATTCTCAATAGCTTTAACAAGAGCCGAATCGACCCATTTTAATTTCATTTTTTCATAATGTATGGCCTTATCTAATTATTGCATCTCATCTTTTAAATTTTAAAAAATTTAATTTTTCTCTTAGAAACGTAACTATTTCTTTGACCCATTCGAAATCTTGTTCATTGAAAATTCGATTTTTTTCCACTTAAATTAAAATTCAAAATACTCCGATGCCATTTTTGGACATTGAAACACTTTTTTTTTAAAATTCATTTCTATGGCTAGTAAAAATGGACCATCGAGCCATTCGAATTTTTGTTGGAATGTATTCGAGTCGAAAATGGGTAAATCTGCACCGAATAACTCGTTTAAATCAGTTTGTTCCGATAAGTTTATACGAATGACTTTATTGTTGGTTAAGCGACCTAGGGCTTCAATTAAAGATGTCTTTCCGACACCAGGCGAGCCTACAAGCATTATTGGTGTATCCAATACCATATAGCAAATTAATCTCAATAGATAATTTGAAGTGGCCTATGAATCAAGGCAATATTTCTCACATTCATTACCTATAAATTAAAAAATTACTTATCGTAAAATTAAGTTTGAATAAATCTCCGAGATGGGTTTAGCTCGTTGAATTTTACCATAACTTTAGCTTAAAATTGTTCTAATATTTTTCTAAAAAAGAAGAACACGATTTAAATCAGTTAGAAAAAAAATTCATAATTTTTTAAATTCAAAATTGTTGCTTTTTGAAAAACAAAGTGCAAAACTAAAATAATTTATGTATTTCTTTTTTTTCAAATAAAGACAAAAAAAAATAAACAATTATTAATTGATTTTACATTGATTGATTAAGGATTAAAATTTTTATTTCTAAATTGATTAAATTTGTGCCTAAATAAGATAGTTTTGTACATTCTTGTACAAATTTTATTATAAGATTTAGCATTTTCAATAAATTTTAATTTCATTTTTCAATTTTTTTTTTGTAATTTTTGTAAAAAATGTAACAGAAATTCACATAGCCATGTATCAAGATGATAGTTTTTTAAAATATTGTTTTTGAGAAATTAAGAGACAAAATGAGTTATGTGAATTTGGATAAATGTTTCGAAAATAGAGGTTTGCCAAATCAAGGCCTCACATGCTATTTGAATAGTGCTTTTGTTAGTTTAGTTTCTTTAAAAAATGTGCGTAACTTAATTATTTCATATTTTGACAAAAATATTAAGCTTTTAAGAGTTCAGAATGAAAAGTTATTTATTGATTTTGCTCAAATGATCAAGAGTTGTTATTTAAAAAAAGACTCTGAAAAAACAAATTTTTAATTTTATGTTAAAGAATTCTTTTCGACATTTTTTACATCGGAACTTTCACGGCTTACTTACAGAGCTGATCGACAACACGATCCCAATGAATTTTTAGTAGATTTTTTTAAGTACATTGATAATTGTATCACGAAAATTGAATGTTCAAAGTCATCTATGAATCACTCGAAAATACAAATTGTTTCATCCAATAACCAATTCCGTTTTTTGGAAAATTCTTTTCAGTTAATTGTTTCCCGCTCGACTATTTGTGCTTACGATAAAAGTCATGGGAAAGCAAATCAATTAGACAAATTGATGCAGCTTTTTTTATCAATTGAAAATTCTGATATTTTGACAAAATAATTGGATGAAAATTTTTCTTCTAGTGTCACAGAAGATACCATCTACTGTGACTTTTGTAAAAAAAACAAAAAATGGCTATAAGTTACACTAAATGACAATTTGGTTATAACACTAAATCGAATGAAAGTAATTTGTTAAATAATTTTTTGTTTGACTTAAGCTTGATTAAAATTCTTTTTTAAATAAAGCTTAATTCTGGTGAATATTCAAAAATTATGTACTTTATAGCTATTGATGAGTATGTCAATTTTGGAAAATATTACGCTAATGAAGAAAGTAATAAAGACGACGTTTTTGAATTGCAATCAATAATTTTCCATTCAGGAGAAAGTATTTTTTGTGGACATTATACAGGTAGAGATTTAAACTATTCTAAATGATGATTAAAACTACCGTAAACTCTTGCCTATAACTCTAATGGAAACCGATTGGATTTCCCAGTCAATTTCCATTAGAGTTATAGGCAAGGGTTTACAGTATTATAATTATTATTTTTAGCTTTAGTCAAATGCAATGATTCGTGGAAGTATTTTGATGATCAAAAGGAATTGATGGTTAAAGATCTGAAAAATTTTATGATTTTAAATACAACGAAAACCCAAAGTTATATGCTTGTGTATACACGTGTTGAAAGTAATAAGTGTAAAAGTAATATTATATATTTTTTAAAAAAAGTTCTTCGAAAAGAATTAAAATAAAAATTAAGATTTCGAAAGAAATATACAACCTTTAATCAATAATAATAAAAAAATAGAACTGATGTTTGACAAAGAAAACGAAAAATCTGGTAAAAAGCTTAAAAAAAATACTAAAATTAAAGAAATTTTGTCTGAACTACATATTTTTGTAAAAGATAGGGATGCAAATGAAGCCACAAATGACGTAGAAATGATTAGATCAAAAACGATAGAATCTTTAATGAATGTTGATACACAGAGTAAAGACGAGTTTATTCGAATGTACAATAAATTAAATGAAAGTTAGTGTACACTTTAAGTATCTTAAATTGATTATTACTTAATTTTAAAATTTTTCGTAATTAGAAGCTATTGAAACATTAAATGTGAAAGGTGTAAGCTAAATTCGAATTACAAAAATATGTAGATCTTCTGATGTTAACAGTATATTTAAGATTATTTACTTTATTTTACTAATTAATAGTATTTATTAATATGTTTTAAGGTAAAAACACAATAAACAAACAGAAAAGTATTGAAAAAAATAACAAATTACAACAAAACGGTAAATAATTTTATTCTTTCAAATTGTAGTTGGAATCTTTCAATTTATTTTTTCTTAAAGAGATGCTAGTTTATAATTCCTCTCAATTGAAAAACAAAACTGAAAAGAATTTAAAAAAAGAAAGACTTTCTAAAGAAGAAAAATTACAGGCGAGAAGAGAATACAAACGAAAATGGATCAAAGAAAAACGGGCAAAGAATCTTGAATTTAATAAAAATCAGAAAGAAATTAGCAAATTATCAATGCAAAAAAAAAGGGAGTCAAATGATGAGAGAGTAAAAGAACAAATCAAAAACACATCACAGAAACAAAAACGAAGGGAATGTCCAAAAAAAAAAGACTTGAACAAAAACGAAATACATTGGAACATTAAGAGAAGAGGAAAAACACAATTTATAAAAAACAAGAGCAAACACGAAATACCATAGAGAATTTAAATCATCGTCAAAATGATCCAATCTGGAGAGCTCAGGAACAAGAAAAGAATACACAAATGCATAGAGACCATCGCAAAAATGATCTTCAGTGGAAAGCATTAGAGCAGGAAAAAAATACACAGCTTCATAGGGAACATCGTACGAATGACCCGGAATGGCGGATTTTAGAACAAAAGCGCGATATTGTCAAAAAAAGAAAGGCATAATAGATACTCTACATTGATATCTGTTTATGAAAAAGGAATTCTAGAAGGGCCAATTCTTGTTTGTGTATGCTGCGGCGGAACCTTCTTTAAAAGAACCGTTCAAAAATTAACTATAGACAAACTTTCGGAGATATATAATAAAGTATTGAATGTAGAAATTGTTTCTGAAACTGGCGATTTTATGATTTGCCTTACATGTAATAAGTATATAACTAAAATAAAACCCCAAGTTCCACAATTAGCTTTGTCAAATGGTCTTCACTTTCCAGAAGTAGATCAAAGACTAAGTAGACTAAATGACCTTGAAGAAAGATTGTGTTCTCCAAGGGTTGCTTTTATTAGAATAAAAGATTTACAACAATGGGATAAACAGAATAAAATGTGCGGTAATGTGGTTTATGTACCAATTGATACTCAGAGAACCTTGGAAAAACTACCACGTAATTTTAATCAATCTGAAACAATTCAGATAAAATTTAAGAGAAAATTGGGATTTGAGCAAGATTATAAGTATGAGCGTGTACGTCCCAGTTATGTTCTAGAAGCTGTCAGAAGAAATTTTTGGTAAAAAAGCCGCTTTTTATCGAAAATGGCATTCACATTGATGATGGCTGGTTCTCTCAATTTAATATTATAGAAAATTGTGAATCTGTTAATTTTATTGTCGAAAATGAAGACATAAACGAAAGAATTAATCAGGAAAATAATTCAGAAAAAAGCTTTACGACTTTTAATGATATTTCGATTAATTTGAGTGATGAGGATGATGATGAGTCAAATAATATAGGCGCTGAAACATTAATTGTAAATTGTCATGAAAAAACCAGCATAATAGCTCCTGGTGAAGGAATAGCCCAACGATCAATAGCCTCTGATAAAGACGCTGAGGAATTGACTATTCCGAAGATTTATAATGGTGATCAATTTAGACCTTCTGTTAATTTAAAATTTGGCATGAGATGCAAGTCAGAGTTTAGGAGATATGATAGACGATGTGCTGAAAATATAGAAAAGATATTCTATGACTAAAAAAACTTGTGCATAAAAAAATTAATTCAGCTATTGAAACTTGCATGAGAAAAACAAATGATATAGCAGCAATGACGGCAGCTGACGCTTTAAATAAAGAGAAAATCAATGAGTTGTTGATTAAGAACCAGGCGCATTTATTTTTGAGAACAGTACGTTCGAGTCCTCAGTATTGAGAGCTGAAGAAAATGGAGTTGAATTCGATGATACGACAACTAGGATGTCCAACCTTTTTTATAACATTTAGTCCTGCCGAAATCGATTGGCCTGAGCTGATATGTGTTCTCGTCAAAATCAAGCATAGACGTACAATTAGCCGAGAAGACGCTGTCAAGATGAACAAAAACGAAAAAATAGAACTAGTTAGCAAGGATCCTATTACAGTTGCTCGATATTTTGAGAATCGAATGATGGAACTATTAAAATATTGTCAAAATATGAATGGCCCATTTCGAGATCATCCAATTTACGATTATTTTTGGCGAGTAGAGTTTCAACAAAGAGGTAGTCCTCATATTCATATGTTGACTTGGAATAAAGGCGCCCCTTTGTATGACAATAACAAACATAATAAAGACTACGCGGAAAATGTTAAAAAATGTACGGATTTTATTGACAAGTACATTAGTTGTCACTATCCATTGAGTGAAGTGATTCAAGAAAATGAATATTAGGGAAGAGAATTACCGCTAAAATCCAGTCGCATTATCCATCAGTTACACAAAAGGTGCATAGACAATTGTAGAATCAAAGAGGAAATGGACGAGAGTTTTTTTTGTAAATACGGATTTCCATGGCCTATTTTGGAAAAAACAACTATTCTCGAACCAATGACGAGTGATGATGCAAAATACAAAAAATCGAGAGAGAATTTTTATAAAATAAAGAAAAGATTAATTCAAGTAGACAAGGATACTAAATCGGATCAATTGTATGAAATATCACAGTGTGAACTTTTGTCAGAATTAAAGCTTACTATTGAAGAGTACTTGGAAGCGTTTGCCTCAACAATAAAATTAACAACCGTCTTTAATAGACGAACATGTCGTGATCTCAGAGTAAATGGATATAATGCAGATATTTTTGTTAGACATCGAGCAAATATGGATATAAAGTTTGTGATTGATCCTTATGGAGCTGCTGCATGCGTATCTGCTTATATGTTAAGGTCGAATAGGATAATGTCTCGCATTTTAAAGAATGTAATTGACGAAACCCAAAAAGGTAATTGGTCTGTTAAAGATCGTCTATTAAAAGGAGCTTCAAAATTCATGAACTGCTCCGAAATATCGGCACAAGAATGTGCTTACACTTTGTTAAGTATGCCCGTATCGAGGGTGAGTCGTGAAAGTGTTTACATAAATACATTTCCGAGTAAGGAAAGAAGTTTGATCTTGAAGGAGGACCGCTTTCTGGAGTTGATGAATCCAGAATCGAAAAATATTTTTAAAAATGGACTTTTATTTCACTACGCAAATCGTCCGAAAATTCTCAAAAATGTATGTCTGGCTGAATTTGCAAGCTTCTATGATTATGTAAGCAATGAAAGAGCAAGAAATGAAAACGACTTGACTTGAGTTGGTTTATTTGTAGACGATGACGAGTTACTTGACGAAGACGACAACGAAGCGCATTTTGTAAATGAAGAACTTGCGAACAAGATTGAAAATGAAAACGATGAAGACGATAGTCAAACTTCTGTGAGTTCATCGATCGAGCCAATTTTTTCAAATGATAACATTGAAAAAGAAACTAACATTAAAAGGACGGAAGGTAAAATGATAAAACTGTGCAACAATGATGGCTTTGTTAAAAAGAGGCAAAAATCAAAGATTATTCGCTATAAAAGATATAATCAAAAAAAAGATGCACAAAATTATTTTAGAGTAGAAGTAATGTTTTTTTTACCATGGACAAATGAACAAAAAGAGGTTGAATGTAAAGATATAATCGATAAATTTATATTAAACAAAGAAATAATAGCACTCAATCGAGCCAAGTATCAATCGGTAGTAGTCGAAGATTTTGATTTAGCCTTGGAACAAATAGAGAAAGATATCGAAGATCAATACAAATCAGATGTTCAAAATGAAGCCGAAATGCAAGCGTATGTGAACGACTTTTTGATTACAAATGAGCACGGTGGCGAAATTCGAGAAATGTTTGAAAAGGATTATGGTTATCAATGTCAATTTCAAGAGAAGACTGGTGCTGTTGAACAATTTGTAAGTGAAGATAAAAAATCCCTAAAAGTTCCAGATCGTTTGAATCGCGGCCAATACTTTAATCACATGTGCTCGCTTAATAGACAACAACAAGTTTACATAGCCAATTTGTTAGCTACATTAAAATTGGATAAGAAGTTCTATCATTTTATTAATGGCAGAGCAGGTTCGGGTAAGAGTCATTTAATCAAAGCAATCTATCAGACGTTGATCAGATTTCATGTGCCTAATGATGAAAAGTGGAATATAAACAAGATATTGGCAGTTTTGGGTGCCTACACTGGCAAGGCTGCATTCGACATTAAGGGTTCTACTTTGCATTCGTTGTTTCATTTAACTGTGCGTACAAGAAAAAATTGTCACGTTTCTACTGAAATGTTAAATTCTCTAAGAAAAAAGTTCAAGTCTCTAAAGCTATTAATAATCGATGAGATCTCAATGGTCGGTTGGGACTTGTTTAGGCGCTTGAATTTGAGACTCCAGGAAGTAATGGGCAATCTAGAAATATTTGGTGGCATTTGTCTAATAATTGTAGGTGATTTTAATCAATTGCCGCCAGTAATGGACAATTTGATATTTGAAAAGAAAAGCATTACTCAATCATCAAAGATATTATCAAATGAATATACAATAGATAATTTGGCTTCGGCCATACAGCCTGGACCGGATGTAAACATTTTGTGGTTGCCATTTAGACTGTTTGCATTGACAGAAATAATGCGTCAACGAAATGATGCTCAGATTTACAGATGCTTTAGAGCTGCTTGGGGATTATGGAGTAAATGGACTGAGTGATGATCAAGTCGAGATGTTTAACAGTAGAATATGCAATATTGATTTAATACCCGATGAGGCTTTATGCTTAAATTTTGAAAATGACTATGTTGACGAATGGAATCGGGCAAAGCTTGATAGAATGTGAAAGGACAAAAGCGATATGGTATGTTGTGAGAATAGGGCAGTGGACGTTACAACAGGTTCCGAATGTCACTTGGATGAGGCAAAAAATTTGGCGCGTATTTGTAAACAAAGAAAAAAGCTTGAAGAGACTGCGAATCTACCTAATGTTGTACGTTTTGTTGTAGGTTGCAGATATTATGTTACGAATAAGATTGATGTATCAGATGGCTTGGTGGATGGTGCAGTTGGTGTTTTGCAAAAAATTGTATATACTCGGAGGAGACAAGTGGATGTTGATCCATTGGTAAAACGAGTTTATTTGGATTTTGGTGACGTGGAAATTGGACAAGCGCAACGTTCAAGTCTTCGTAGTAAAATGCAAAGTGATAATCTTGATGAGCGTCAAAAAAGAGAGTGGACACCAATACCGTATAGTGAAGAAGTAATTGATCGTGCCAAGAGCGGAAAAAAATATCAGATAATTCGTAAGCAATTTAGTTTAGTGGAAGCCGAATTGATAACTATTCACAAATCGCAAGGACAAACATGTCCACATGTTGCAGTAAGACTAAGCGATCGATTGACACGGCCTCTAATGTACGTTGCTCTTAGTCGTGCAACAAAATTCAGAGATTTATATTTGTACGGATCGGATTCAATTATAAAATCGAACTATCATTCAAAAGAGTGGACAGAAGAGAGACGCAATGAGCAAGCAAGAAAAGAGTCAGAAACAAATAAAATTCAAATTGAAATGAAGCGTTTGAGGGCTCATTCGATGTTTGAAAATAAGTTTTACTTTCTAACTCAAGAGCAGAAAAGTCAGGATTTGAGCATATTGTTTCTTAATATTCAATCGTTCAATTCGAATAAAAAGGCTATTGCATCAGATTTTGGATTCCAAAAAGCCGACATTATTCTTCTAGTAGAGTGCCATAATGTTCTTGTAACTCGTGAGCATGCATCACGACTTTTTCATAATACTTATCGTCTTGAACACTTTACAAGTGGAACGAGTGAAAAATCATCTTGTGGTCAAATTTGCTTTGTTCGAAATGAGCATTCAAATAAACTAAAATTTTTAGCTGATAATTCAGGAGCGAATGGTCTTTACGAAAAGCGCAATCAACGAGATATCTGTGAGCTGAGTCTGTTTGAATACAAATACAAGGAAAATGAGATTGTATTAATTTTATCCATTTACAAACATCCAAAATATGATATTAAAAATTTCTATATGGATTTGAATGAATTTTTGGACAAAAATATTAAGGAATCTCATCGGCCAGTAAGTTTGTATGTTGTTGGTGATTTTAATTTGGATTTTAATAAAATACATGAGAAGAATATTAGAGAGGCTTTGAATGTAATGGAAAATAAATTCTTCTGACACCTTTGATAAGAAATGCAAAAACTTTTAAATGGATTAAAGAAGAAAAAGTAAATTTTTCTAGATTGGGCGTTTAAATTTAAGATATGGTCGATTGAATATGATCTATGGTTTTCTGATCATGACGCAATATGGACGAATATTTCTTTTGCATAATTTTTCTTTTACTATATTAAAGTAAGTTTATTAATTTAAAATATTTTAAGAAATAAATTGATAAAATATTTTTTTGATTGTTTGTCATCAATTAAATAAAATGTGTCTACTAACTGACGGACGGACAGACACGACAAATATAAATATAGAATTTTTTCGAAATTTCATCGCCAATATGTTTTTAGTAAAGTCTATGCTATAGCTCATGTTGTTTACTAAAATGTGTCTGCTAACAGACGGACGGACGGACAGACACGACAAATATAAATATAGAATTTTTTCGAAATTTCATCGCCAATATTTTTTTAGTAAAGTCTATGCTATAGCTCATGTTGTTTACTAAAATGGGTCAACTGACGGACGGACGGACAGACACGACAAATAAAAATATAGAATTTTTTCGAAATTTCATCGCCAATATGTTTTTAGTAAAGTCTATGCTATAGCTCATGTTGTTTACTAAAATGAGTCTACTAACGGACGGACAGACACGACAAATATAGATAGATTTTGTTTACTTGCTAAGTAAAATCTAGGCAACTCTACGCACTAGTAGGCATGCGGATCGATTGAGATTTATGTGCGACAATTCGGATAATAATACGCGTGAGTATAGAGAGAAGCACAAGATTCTCGAAATGAGTCTGTTTGAATACAAATGTAATAATTTGAGTGGGCCAATGGTGCGTACAAATCGAAGTTACAATACAATGTACATAGTGAGTTTGTATAAGCATGTCGACATGAGTAAACGAGAGTGTCTCAAGCAATTGAGAGATATTCTCCATAGACATTTAAGAGTCTATGATGATGACAAAGACGAGGACGAACAAGATTTTCTAAAGGCAGCTAGACATCGCAATGCAGGTCGTATCAAGAATATACTTGTAGTTGGTGATTTTAATATCGATTTCAACAAAGAATTTGAGAGCATGAATCGAATGAGAAATGAATTGAATTTGAATCGAATGAGTGTCAACGAGTGCACCTATAGACGCAATAGAGAAACAATTCGTTCACATTTGGATTGGGCCTTTACGAGTGGCAATTTCAATTTTGGCATCGGGAAGAGTATTGAAATTTATGAGAATTGGTTTAGTGATCACAGTGCCTTGTGGATCAATTTCAAATTAATTTAAATATTTTTAAAGGGAAATTGTTTATTTTAATAAAAAAATCTTTAACTAAATTTAACAAATCATTTTTTTTCATCATAATTATCTCTATTAAATAGAAACCAAATAGATTTTAAATGGATTGCGAAATATTTAAAAAGTAAAAATGATGACTTGAATTTTTTGCCTTTAATTTGACATAAATCATTGTAAAGAATTTTTCGGAGCATTTTCCATGATTAGTTTTATTTTTTTCAAAATTAGGAACCTAGATTTTACAAAAGGTATCCTAGGGTTAAGGGTTAGGGGTTAGGGTTAGGTTTTAGTCACTTCGCCTTCGCATTAAACTTACTCTCCCTCCGCTCTATATCTCTTTAAATTATTCGAAGTTTCACTCTCTTACTAATCCAACACAAACTCATGTCTTGACTCTTCTTACGGCTTTCAATCAACTTCTACTTGACCACACTCTTTCCTCCATTGACCCCCTTACAAAACTATTTATCAGCCATTCAAAACCCTATTTATTAATTTATTTATTTATTCATTTTTGAAAAATAAATTAAATGGTATTGATCGGACTTTTCTAATATTACAAAAATACTTGATAAAATGTTCAAAGAAAATCCATATATTCGTGAATTTTTAAAATCTTCAGATTTGAGAGATCCATTAAATCCTCGTGATGCTCTTTTTGGAGGAAGAACCAATGCTGCAAAATTGTATCATAAAGTAATAGGCGATGAACGTATTAGATATGTTGATATTACTTCACTATATCCGTTTGTTCAAAAGTATTGTGAGTATCCAATTGGACATCCGGAAATAATAACAGAAAATTTTGATAAAAATATAGAAAATTATTTTGGAATTATAAAATGTAAAGTTAGAGCCCCTCGTAACCTTTATTTCCCGGTTTTACCAGCTAGAATAAATGATAAGTTGGTATTTTCATTATGCAGAAAATGTGCTGAAGAACAATGTCAAAATTGTAACCATACAGATAATGAACGAAGTTTCGAAGGTACATGGGTAACACTTGAGCTTGTTGAAGCATTAAAACAAAACTATGAAATTGTTCAGATTTATGAAGTTTGGCATTGGAAAAAACGAGCAAAGTATGATCCAGCGACATAGACAGGTGGACTTTTTAGCGATTACGTAAATATGTTTTATTCGGCAAAACAAGAAGCCGATGGATTCCCATGTGAGGTTGTTACAGATGAACAAAAAGAAATGTACATAAATAATATTTTCGAAAAAGAAGGAATAAGACTGGAAAAAATTAAAATCCAGTATAATAGTGGATTGAGATCAGCTATGAAACTATTACTAAATTCGTTTTGGGGTAGATTTGGAATGAATACTAACAAAACACAGTACAAAATAATTTCTGATCCGGCTGAATGGTTTGAAATGATTTCTGATGATCAGTTTATAATCCATGATGTCATTTTTAATAAGGATAAATTTATTCAAGTTTTTTATTCAATGAATAATTCATTGATGGAAGGAAGTTCTCAAACAAGTGTTGTATTGGCTGCTTTCGTGACATGTCATGCGCGTCTAAAATTGTACAGTGAATTGAAAAAATTAAAAAATCAAGTACTTTATTTTGATACAAATTCTATTATATATGTTTCAAAACCAGGATCATATGAAATTCCTCTAGGATCATATTTAGGTGATTTCACTGATGAAATCACTAAAAAAGGTGCCGATTACATTACAGAATTTATTTCGGCTGGACCAAAAAATTATGGATATATGATGAATAAAGGTAAGTCTACTTGTACTGTCAAAGGCTTCACTATCAACAACATCACTTCACTCTTCCTGAACTATCAATCAATCAAAGATATTGTGATTGAGAATAGAAGTAAAAAGATAAAAGTAGATCAAATAAAATTCTCTCGAAATAAAAATGATTGGACGATAAGAACTGACATTATCTCAAAGCTATACGGATTTGTTTATGATAAAAGAGTACTTTTTGATGATTTTTCAACTTTACCGTACGGTTATTGATAAAAATTTAATATAAATGAGACTTTATTTTTGAAAATTTTAAAAATAAATATTTAAAAAAGAAAAAAATTTTTAAAAAAAAAAAAAAAAAGGATGAGATAAGAAAAAAAGTATTAGAAGAATATTCAAGATTAAAAGCATGGGAAGAAGAATATGGAAATGATGATGATGATGAAATTGATGAAGATGAATATCGTGAACAATTTGACTGTAATTTTTTGTTATTGTCAGCTATTAATCATGTTTTTATTGAGTACGATATAAAAGAAAGTTTGGGTTTTTTGTACAACCAACTTATAGACAAAGTGTGGGACAACAAAACACAACAAATTTTTTATTTTTCAGATAATAATAAAAATTAAAAAAAAAAACCTTTACTTTTTTTTGCTTAGAAAAATAAAAATGACACTAATGATAAGTGTCGAATTAGTCTTAATTTTTTATTTAAAAATTTCTTAAAAAAAAAAATTTTTTTTCATAACAATAGAAAGAATGATGCATCTTATCAATGAAATTTTGTCATTAACTCGTAAAGTTCAAAGAGAAGAATGTGACGGATGTATCAATGATTGGCCGTCACAGTTGGATCATGAATGCATAACAAACAGAAATTTTAATAAATGTTTATTAATTGCAATTGATATGGTAAAAAACAAGTACAAAATTGAAGACGACATGAATGCTTTATATGATGAGCTAAAAATGGATATGGACTTGTATTTATTTTAATTTATTTGTTTATTATTATTTTAAAATAAAAATTTTTAAATCTGAATTTCACTATTTTTTTTTATATTTTTTCCCCATTTAAAAAAGAAAATGGAAAAGTGGTTTATTAATCAAGAAGTTTTTATTCATCCATTCACTTGTACTATCGCTGGTCCTACTCAATCAGGCAAAACTTCACTGTTAAAAAACATTTTAATTTTTAATTCAATTTTATTTGATAAACCTCCTCATACTATTACCTATTGTTATTCAACATGGCAGACAATTTATAATGAACTAGGTGAAATTATTCCCAATATCAGATTTGTTAAAGGAATTCCAGATATTGACGAATTGGATCAAGAAAAAAATAATTTGGTAATATTAGATGATTTAATGAAAGAATGTGAAGAGGATTGTTCAATTCAAAAATTGTTTACGATTGATTCTCATCATCGTAATATAAGTGTATTTTTTGTCACTCAAAATATTTTTTCTAAAGGAAAATTTACAAGAACTCTAAATCTAAATTCAAACTATTTAATTTTGTTTAATAATCCAAGAGATCGGTTACAGACATTAATGCTAGCAAGACAAATGTTCCCAAAGAAAGTTAGTTTTTTTATGGAAGCATTTGAGGATGCAACTTCAAAACCACATGGATACATTTTTATTGACTTGAAGCAATCAACCGAAAATAGAAATAGAATTCAAACTGGAATAAGCCCAGATGAGACAAGAATAATTTATACATTAAAATAGTTTTGTTTAATTTTTTTTTATTGAAAAATAAAATATAAATATTAAAAAAAATTTTTTAATTTATTAATTTTTTCATCATTTTCTTCACAAATATCTGAAAATTGATTTGTAATTGTCTTCATTGAATAATTACTTGACTTCAAAATTAGAAAAATAACACAATAAAATCCACAATTTTGTGAACTCCAACTTTGAATAATTTTTTTGTTGTAAATAACTTTATTTGTTAATTTCTTGATATAGTTTTCTAGATTGAAAAAATCTGGTTTATTTCCGTAAGAATCGAAAAAGTAACACCTCTTCTTTGTATCAAAATAGAATGCTAACCAATGCTTTCCTTCATGAGTTCTTTTTGCTGTGTTAAGAATAAAACAACAAGGAAATTTTCTTAAAACTGGCAACTCATCTCTTGCATAGACACCAATAAATTTCGTACTTGTCTTTGGATGTTTTTTTAAAATTATTTCTAACTGTACAGAGTTCATTTATATTTTATAATCATAAGAAACTTCGTACTTGTTATTTATTTCAACTAAATTATCATATTCCATATAGAATAATACAACAATAGAATTATCAATTCCTTTTTTAAATGTTATCGCTACATCGAGATTTCCGGTCTTTATCATATTAAATTGATCACCACTACAAAGATCCGGTGTGAGATCAAATGCAAAAAGTGAATAACCATTGGGGAAATCTTCTCTTGAAATGTCATTACCTGTCGCAAAAACAGGTTTATCTATATTCTCAAACAAAGAATAATACCCTCTTATATATTGATAATTATCAAAGTTAAATTCTAAAGGTTTATAGTATGGAGATGACTGGCCATCAACCATTAGATTTAGTTTTGTAAGACCAAAATGCTGAAAATTAAAAGGATTTAGTTCAAAAGCACCATCGTACGCTTTATTTGATACCATTCCTATTACAACTCTTGAGGGAAGTAAGGATTGACTAATATTTGAAATAACTTTACTTGAGACTCCAGCCCCTACTGTATGCTGTTTTACTACTACTCTTTTTATTGGGTATTTTGCTGTAGTTTTTTCAAGTGCCATTGCATGCCCCAACATAACCGAAGGATTTATTTGGGCTTTTCTTACAATCAATAATGCATTATCTATATTAAGGTTTAATTTTAACTCACTATTCCCCATAACACAAAATGCTGGTCTGCTAGGTATTAATTTTAAATTCATAGAGACATTATTAATAAGATATCTATCAGAATTGAAAATATCACAATGTAGTCTTCCTATCAATTCTATAGTTCCTTTTCCACTATTAAGAATAGACTTTCTTTTTACAAAACCCGAATTTAATGGAGATTGATCATTAGCATCAGTTCTTTTGAATTTTATCGCATCAAATAATCCTGCATCATCTTTGTAAAAGAGCGATGATTGAAGGTATGAGTTTTTAGAATCTTGTCCGTAATTAAGCAAGTCAGTAATGTAAGCCTTGTATGGGTAAACGTTATTTGAATTTTCAAAATTTTGTCCATTAAAAGACAATTCCACTTGTGAAAAAAGTGAATGTAAAAAATTATTGACTGGTGCAATTTCATCAGCTTCTTCAACTTTTTTATCTTTTTCCTTATAAAATGAAACTTGCATATAAAGACTTGTTCTCGAAAGTTGTAAATAATGATTATTTGATCCTTCATATCTGAATTCAATAGGTGAACCCGGTGAAAGTGATGATGTTGGATTTATTTCAAACCATCCACCGTTAGCAATACTTGTATTGGTTGATGGTGTCAAAAACAAATCCAATTCAGATTTTATACATTCTGAAGAATCTTTAAGAAATTTCATTATTTGTCAAAAATGTCTAAAATTCTTTTCTTTTTTTTCTTATTTTTATTTTGTTTAAGTCTTCTCTTCTTATTTATAGTGAGTCCAGGTTTTAAATAGAGTCCTTCACCATCTTGTAGTCCAAGTTGTGATTTTATCGATTTTACACTTTCACCAAATCTATTTTTAGCGCTATCTAATAAATTATTACCTTGAATTGTATCTTGAACTACATCAGTTGCAGACTTGAGGATTTCTTTTCCTACAGATTTTGCTACTGGCATCGCATGTTCTCTTACAATTGGCATAATCCAGCTAAAAATTTTTCTAAAAATTCCACCAAGACCATATCCTCTCTGATAAGGAGAACCCTGAAAATAAGGAAGACCATTACCAGCTTGATTTAGATAATAAGATTTAAAATCCATTTAGTTTTCTAAAATGAAGTGTTGAAACAATTGTTCCTTTTAAAAATGAAGGTATGTATAAATCTGTTAAATACTCGATTTCAATCTCATTTATATACTTTGACTTTACTTTTACATAAATCGGATTTTTTAAATTATGACAAACTGTATCAGATTTAATATCAGATAGACAAATATTAGTTAATAATGGGTAATGCTCTTCGCCATATATCTGATCATCAATTAAGTTGGTAGAGACAAAAAAATGTTTTGGGTAATAAAAATGTGATGAAATAAACTTGAAAGTGTCATCATTATTTCTTTGAATAAAATTTTGATCTACTTCTTCTAATCTAATTTCATAATCGGTAGAGTTTGTAATTTTGAAATTTAGTGTTGATGAATAAAAATTAATTTTTGGACTATCTGATTGGATGTTGAACAAATTAGCATCTTTTTCTTTAATTTTTTCAAAAATCTTTTTTAATTTTTTGTTTATACCATTTATTACATCTTCAAAACTTTCTCCATCTTTCGGTATAATATCTATGCAAAGTTCATTAGATTTTTCATTGAATGGAATAATTTTAAATGAACAGATCTTATTGTTGAAGACATTTTTGAAAACAGATTGGACGAGAGCAACCTCATACTCCCCATCCAGTTCAATAGGTTTATGTAAGAAATACTGTGACCGGTTGGGCTTATTATAGGGAAAACCTGAAGTTGGACAACTAGATAAAGTGACATAGAAAGCCATTTATTTTTTTGTTTTATTTTGAATTTAATTTTTGAAAAATTCTGAAAAAAAATTATAATAAATGAGATATTCGAGTGTTCTATTTATAGCTGTTTAGGACGAAAATGAAGTTTTGCAATTATTTTTCCATTTTCAAATCTTATCTTATTCCCGTTATCATCTCTAATTTGTACTTTAATTGATGAAATTTCAGATTTGTTAACATTAAGATAATGAGGGTTATCATAATGAACCCATGCAGTCTTCAAGTAACTATTATCTACTACAACTGTTCTTAATAAAGGCACAAATGAATCACCTACAAATTGATAATCAATAATATCACAATAAATAAACAAAGATTGAATAATGTTAGGACTGGGGTCATCTATTACTCCAGATTTAAGAAATTTGTCATCAGGTGAAGAAAAGTACCATCTTCTTTCAAGATTAAGAATTTTAGTTATGTCACCATCAAACCAAATTTCATCTTTTTCTCCAGGAATATACATGATAAATCTGTGTTCATCTGATGAAAATCTTGGTAATAATCTAAAATATTCAGAATTTATTATTTCAGATATCACATTTGATTCTTTATCTCTATTATTGTATTCAGATTTTGGTAAGGCTATTGACTCTGATGAATTTGCTTTGAACAAATCATATCTTCTATTATATTCTTTTTTTATATAATACTCACTTACTTCACCGTTAAGTCTATTTACAAATGATTTAATATTTTCTCCATCGTGATAAACAAGGAAAAAGACATCATAAGAATATTCATTTGTAAGCCTAACAATCATTCGTCCAACTTGAAGACTCCAAGAATGTTTATATGTTAATTCTACAAGGGCAACTTCATATTGAATGTCCAATCTTAATGGTTCTTTAAGAATAACAGTAAAATCGGTCATTGTGTTGTTGGGGAATAATTCCATTGAACTATTACTAGGTAAAGTTATATAGAAACTCATTTTTTAATAATGTCTGTTGATTTTATCCAAGAATTAAAAGTCATAGGATATCCAAGCCACTTTACAAAATACTCTACTTGATTATTTCCTTTTCTTTTACGAATTATTTTTTCAATCTTATAATTTTCTTCGTTCGTTTCTATTTTCTGTAGTTCTTGTTCATAAAATTTACCTTCTATTTCTTCGTTATTAAGATCTTTAATAATGTATAATGGAGGATTTTGAAGAAGGATTTTTTCAATAACAAATATTTCAATTGTCCAATTAGGCGTATAACCTTTTGAAAAAATTCCTTTATCTTTTGATATTCTTACTCTATCTCCAACAAAAAATTTAGGTTCAACAATTACTTCTTCACCAATATTCTTTTCGAATCCGTACAAAATTTTCCAAATCTTTTTCTCGTTTGAAATATTTACTGCTGAAGGTTTTGTTTTTATACTTCGGTGATAAGAATTATTATAAGAGTCTACAAGTTGATTTAAAATGTCAATATATTTATAATTATTTTTAAAAGTAAAATATCTCCACATTTTTTCTTTTATAGTGCGATTAAATCTCTCAATAACAGAAGCCTTAAGACTTGAGTTTGTTGTATAAAATTTCACATTTTTCTCTTTAAGAAATTTTTGTACTAGCTTATTTTTAAACTCACTTCCCTTATCTGATTGAATCTTTTTAGGTTTTTTAATTTTAAATAATTTTTTCATAGAGACTAAAATTGTTTCCGACTTTTTGTTTTTTATTGGTTCTACGTATGCAAATTTACTGAAAACATCAATTACTGTCAAAAGAAATTTAATTCCTCTATTTTCTTTTGCAATTTTAGCCACATCAACCAAATCCACTTGCCAGGTATCATTTATTCCTGAAACAATAACTTTAGATCTATTAAATTTTTTTTTTAAAGGTTTATGAAGATTATAGGTATCTTGGGATTTTATATTTTCATTTATCTTGCTTTTTTCTTTTTTTACTGTTTTTAAAAAAGAATAAAGACCAGAAAACGAAGAAGGTGTAGAGGGATTAAAATAAGAGTCTTTCATTTAAGATTTTATTTTAAAACAAATAAATTAAAAAAGAAATTAATTTTTTTAATCAATATCCATTGTTGTATTTCCTTTATAAGTCTTCCATCCATTAATTTTTTCATTCTTATCTATTGCTTGATCATTGTTCTCTTCTTTTTTCGACTTTGATTTTTTATCAACTATTAGAACTTTAGGATTTCTTCCAATAGAATTATTTGTATTTCTTTTTCTTTTTTTATCATTAGCACTTAATATCTTTTGAAAAGTTTCGTTTGATATTTTTCTATTATTTCGAGTGTTTTGAGCTGCAGGAAGATTAAATAATGACATGTCAAGTAAACTTTGATTAAATTTTCTCTTTTCTTTTTTATTATTTTCATTATAAATCTTTTCTAACTTTTGATGTTGAATTGATTGAGGTGTATTTAATTCGGATTTTTCTTGTTTTATTGGTGTATTTAATTCAGAGTCATCACCTGAAAATTCTTCATCAGATAAAATATCTTCTTCAATTTCATAATTGTTATTTTCTTTTGAAATGTCTTCTGATTTTACATTTTTTGTATCAATGTTATTTTCTTTTGATTTATTTAGTTTCCTAAAAATGTAATTGTTGTATTTTGCTAATTTTTCTTCATTTGTTAAAGATTTATTTAAGAAAATATTTATTAATTTATTTTCATTTTTTCTTGGAAGAGAATTAAATGAATTGTATGGGACAACAATCCATTTGTTTGTAAACTTCATTCTTTTGATAATGTATTCCCAATTAAGGTTACGATGCCACTTATAATTGAAGGTAATAAAAATTGTAAAAAACCACCTTTTTGAATTAATATTTTCTTTTTTTCTTTGATCTTTTTTCTTTCCAACAATTTACGCATCACATTTTTATACTTTGAAAGCTCATTTTTTTCATAATCAGAAAGATTAATATTTCCGTTTAAAAGGTTCAAGACGCATTCACAAATTGTGTCAATAAGGTCATGAGTGCCAGAGTTTATTAAAAAAATCCTCATTCTTTTATTGCAACAAGCTAGAATTTTGAGAATTTCAAAATTTTCTTTAGTCTTTTCATTTTTTTTTAAGGATAAGAAATAAAAGAAAATAAATTATTTATACTAATTTATTCATCAAAAATTTTTAATTTTAAACCTAATAATTGACAATAATTATTAAATGGTAAATAAAAATGCCAAGCAAATTTTAGTGAATTTGATTGGATGATTTTTGGAAATATTTGAATTTTTGAGTTTAGATTCTCTGGGATTGGTTGTCTAACAATTAATCCATCTTCATAATATCCAACATAGATTACATCATTTGATTCCAAAATTTCAACTATTTCAACATCATTTTCGTTTAAACTAGATCTGAGATTATTTAATTGAACTTGAGGAATTATCCATTTTTTCACACTTCCATCAAATTTTGCACCTTTTAGTTTTCTAACGACATCCAGTATCATTGTATCATACTTGAATGATATTTCATAAGAACTACCAATTTTGAAAAAACCTTTTTTCTTTTGTTTTTCTTCATTCCAACTCATATCATGTTCATCTTTTAATTCAATTATTATAAAATTTTCATCAAGAATTGATCTTAACTCAATTAACTTTTCAGTATCTATTATCCATTTTCTTACTAATCCATCATATTTTGCACCATCTATCTTTTTTTTGCAATTTACTATATTAGGATTATATTTGAAAGAGATTTCGGTTTTGTTATCTTTTTTTAAAATTCCGACTTTCATTTTTTAATGTTTGGATTTTTTTTAAAATTATCTTTAATTTATAATCCTGTTTTAATTGGATTGATCCGATCTTTTTTAAAATTTTGTCGTATCTCAAGTGGATCATTTGAAAAGAGCAATGATAAGAGTAGATAAGTGAATATAGGTCAACCAATTAAAAAATTATCTTTAAATTTAGGTCATCCAATAGAAATTAAGTGGATTTTTTTTCAGCCAATCAGAAATTAGGTCAAGTTGGAAACTGACCAATAATAAGTGCTGAAAAAAATCCGCATGGTATACTACTCATGTCACCTATAAACCAAATAGTCAAATACGTAACCGACGATGTTCTAAATGAAGACACTTTTAAAGCCATTGGAACCAATCCAATTATTTGCCATAGAATTAATAAGTCAACTGGTGCTCAAATCATCCGCGCAAAAATCTAATATATTTTACATTTACATATGTATCATGATTTTCTCATTTTTTTTTATAATTTATTTCTCATATTATCTATTTTTATCAATAAAATTTTAATTCAATTTAAAACTTTATTTTTCCAAAATAAATTAACTCAAACCTAATTCTTTAACTTAAACAGCCCTATACAGCATACTAACAAAGAACAGAACCGTCGAAATTCCAACCCTAACCGTAAACCCTAACCCGTATTATCATAATTTACCAATGCAGTTTTTAGGTAGCTATTATCTACAACAACACTCCGAAGCAATGGAGCGTACGCATCTCCCACATATTGATAGTCAATTATATCACAGTATTTAAAAAGAGAGTTTATTATATTTGGTGAGGGATCATTTATTATTCCCGACTCTAGAAATCTTTTATCACCTGTCACTTCATACCACTTAGATTCCAGATTAAAAATTCTCAAAATGATTAAAAATCCCCATCAAATCGTATGCGATATTCACGTGTATACATTATAAACCTATACGGGTCTGAAGAAAAAGATGGAATCGCTCTGAAATAATCAGAAGATTTAATTTCGTCAACAACATCTTCATCTCTTAGATTACTTGTAAAAGGGTTTTTAGGGATTTTAATATTTGAGGAATTTCTTTATTAGATTTTCCTAATTCCAAACGTCTATCGTATTCTTTGTTTATAAAATATTTCCAAATTTCTCCAATTAGTCTACTTGTGAACGATTTAATATTTTCACCATCATGATAAACTAATTTAAATACATCGTATTTTGGACTATTCAAGGGTTGTATGAACAGTTGACCAACTTCAAGACTCCATGAATGTTTGTAAGTCAATTCAACTAAAGCAACTTCATATTGAACTTCAAGTCGAATCGGTTCTTTAAGTAATGCAGTGAAATCAGTCATTGTATTCTCTGGATAGAGGTCCATTGAACTATTACTAGGCAATGTAACATAAAAACTCATTTTGTTATTAAATCTTCTATTTTTACCCAGCTATTAAATGATTTCGGATTACCAAGCAAACTAACAAAATATTCTATTTTATTATTTTTCTTTTATTTCCTTAAAATTTTATCTTATTGATATATTTCTTCTTTTTTATTTATTTTCTGAAGCTTTTGCTCATAAAACTACCTTCTATTGACTCATCTTTTAAATCTTTAATTATATATGTTGGTGGATTTGAATAGACAATTTTATCTATTAAAAAAATCTAACGAGTCCAATTGGGTGTATAACCTTTTTCAAACAAGCCTTTAGTCTTTGATATTCTGACTCCGTAAATATTTCTGAAAACTTTTTCTTCATTTTTATATGAAACGTTGTTAGGTGTTGTTTTTATTGTTCTATGAAAGGTGTTGTTATATGAATTAACAAGATTGTCAAGAACTTTAGTGTAATCATTATTATTTTTGTGAGTAAAATAGCGCCACATTTTTTCTTTCAAAGTTTGATTAAATCTCTCAACAGAAGCTTTGAGTCCAGAATTTGTTGTAAAAAGGTGGAAATTCATTTTCTTTAAATAATCTTGAACAGTTTTATTTAAAAATTCACGGCCCTTATCCGTTTGAAATTTTACTGGTTGGCGTGATTTAAAAATGGTTGTTAAAGCCTCGAGAATTGATTCAGATGTTTTGTTTTTTAATAGTATAACGCAAGCGAATTTGCTAAAACATCGATAACTGTAAGTAAAAACTTAAATCCTTTATTTTCTTTATAGATATTTGAGACATCAACTAGATCTGCTTGCCACGAGTCA
>NTPY01000632.1:71073-81706 GCA_002922825.1 Brachionus calyciflorus | reverse complement strand
TGGTAAGTTTAGTAAAAATTTGGTTAATTCATTTAAAGTAAATTCAGTAAAATGAAAGTACAAGTAAAAAGTCACATATAAATAAATTTTTCTAAATAAAAAGAATAAAAAATTAAATTAATTTTAGTAGACGTAGTGTTAGTAGTTTTAACTAAACAAAATTAATGCCAAAAGTAATCATCAAAATAATTTGCGACAGCTTTTTTTCCGAATTTCATTACAAAGAGGAAATTCTCACTTTTAAAATTAAATTTTTGATTTTATGAATTTACTTTAACACTAGAAGCACCAGACGGTCAAAATAGCCGCTTTTTACTTTTTAAAGAGCTGTAACTTTCTAAAAAATTATGATATCATGCTAATTTTTTGCCTAGGACCATATTTTAAAGGATGCTTTAACAATTAAATGTTAGTTTATTTCAAAGTAAATATTTTCCCGTAAATTCAAGTTTATATACCTAGAAGCACCAGGCGGTAAAAATGACCGCTTTTTCTCATTTTAACTGGGAGCTAACTTTAAAAAGTCATAATTCTTGTTTTTTATTTTTTTAATTACTAAATATTTGAATATTCAAAAAAAAATAACCTAAAAATTTTATTTATACAGATAAAAAAACCGAAATTTTTGGATTATGTACAAAAAATTCATTTATTATTTTCAAAAATGACTCATCATCTGTTTTTTCTTATTTTTTACGGGAAAAAAATTTAACCAATTTTCATTTTTTATTATTCAGTTCCATTTACTTAAAAATTACTACTCTTTTATTTTTTTGCTTTTAAGAAAATTAATAAAAGAATTGCGGTCATTTTGACCGCTTTTGGTGCTTCTAGGTATAAAAAATATTGTTGCTTCTAGTGTTAAAGTAAAAAAAAGAACGTTTCCTCTGAAAAATGATAATAGTCAAGTTCTTACTATTAGAATAGTCCTATTGATTAAAGGCTATTAATAAAGCGCAGATTGGTGTTTAAATTTAAAGAAACTGGAAACCATTTTTTTTCTTTAATAAAATTTAAACCAAATCCGGTCTGTCAAAAGCCTGTAAAGAATTTTAAGTACGCAGAATAACTTATGCTGAATAACTTGTTAAATATTTATCAGGAAAAGTAGAAAATAACAATGTTAAAAATGAAGTTTAGGAAATATGACTGACCCAAATTTCTCAATGATTTGCTAGATTCTTTCTTCAGTTAGTCAAGGATTATTCTTTAAACTGTTATTTTTTTTAAAGAAAAACAATTTTGACAAGAATTTAATTTCTTACCTTTTTTTTAAAAAAAAATTTATTCTCATTTAATTTTTTATTTTAAAATATTAATGTTTTAATCTAAGTTTATGCATCAACAAGCTGTTTAAGGTTCCGAATATTCTTGCACATGTTAAACATCTAAAATTTGATTCTAAAACATCTTCTCTTTGGTTAATGTGATTTCTTAAATAGTGGTTTTTTAATTCATCTAGTACTTCTTCTTTGTTTTTAACTTTTCCATTTATTTGATTTTCTAAAGATTGGTGTGAATGTCTCAAAAGCTCTTCTTTAAGTATATTTTTTCGTTGATTTTGTAAATCTGATATTCGAAAGCGAGGATAATTTCTACAGTTTTTACATTCTTCATTACATGAGGTGTTTTCATTTTCTTTAAGAGAATTATCTTTATTGGCCATTATGTCACTCAGTTCTTGAGAAGAATTTATATCGGAATTTAGGCTTATTTGAATAGAGCGTAAGTTTTTTTTTATATTTTTCGTTTTCCTTATTATATTAGGTAGTTTTTGCTCAATAACCTTTTTTTCAATAGTTGGAGAGATTAAATTAGCATAATTATTCAAATTATTTGAATCTTCGAATTCAACCAATTTTGATTGACGCAAATCTGAAATTATAACACTTCGAATCTCATTTGAATTATTATTAAAGAAATTGTAGTAGCTTGTTATGCCCTTTATTTTCTGGAAAGGTTCATTTATTCTAGACTCTTGAGTATTTGAATCGACAACAAAGGCAAAAGTTTGAACGATTTTCTTTTTTTTTAATTTTTGTCTAAAAATATTTGAGATTAATTGGTTTTTATTAATGGCATCTGCTATATCTTGCGAACATTTTAGCTTTTTTACTAGTGACTCTTGTTCAATAAAGTTCGAAACTGCTGCAAAATGTTGATCACGTGAGTTTTTTCCATGTTTTTCAGCAAAGAAATTAAGACAAACAAGGATTTTTTCTTTGAAAAGTTCTTTAAATAAATAGTGAATCACCTCTGAGCATCTAAAATGGGTCCCAGTATCAGACCATATTATGTATTTTTTCTGTTCTATTTTTTTAAAAATATCTAATTTTCTAAGAAATCTATTTCAGAGAAAAATATTTATACTCAATTTTTTTTTTAACATTTGATTAATATACCTAAAATTTTGAATTACTTCTAGTCCTGTTTCGCTACTTGGATGACAAGAAATTAAATCAATGTTTAAAAATTCTACAATGCCATTTTTTTTATAATAAATACCGAAACCAAAAACTGTCCTTGAAATTTGATTTCTGTATTCATTACTTGGTTGTCTTGGACTTAGTCCTTAAAAAATTAGAATTATTAAAATTTGATTATTTTGTTTATTTAAAGTGTTTAACTCCAATTTTTATATTATCATTTTTTAAGTAAAATTGGGGAATACATCTAGATAAAGATTGGTATTAGGGTTGCATATTTACTTTACTTTACTAGTAAATCTTAAATAAAAATTTACCAAATTTTCTAATTTAAGTAAATTAAATAAAGTAAAAATTTAGTTTTTCTAGTAAATAGTAAAATTCAATTTACTTTTTTTACTTTTAAAGTTAATTAGGAGAATAACTAGATAATAAGTTTTCAAGTACCTTTGGTATTCGAAAGTAGTTTTAGTTGTGTTAAAGCTACTTCTACTTATTCTAATTCAAGCAATTTTAATTATTTATTAATAACTTTACTTTAAAAATGTAAATTTTCGATTTTCTATTTACTTGTAAAAGCTAATTTATGTAACGTTTCCGGAATATTTAATTCTGATTGTTAGGTAGTAACAATCAGCACTGTATACTAATTTATAAAAATAAATAATAATAAAAAAACTCCGTAATTGATTGATATTTTGAAAAATTTACTTAATCGAGATACTGAATGAATAACTTTTATTTCAAAAAGAAATAGGAAAACGTCTATTTATACGCCTCAATTTTCTGAAAATAATCTTAAGGAATTTTTGTGAGCAAACTTTTTAATATTTGGGTCTTTGTTATATAAAACTCAAGAAATAAAATTATCTTCAAATTAAATTAAATAAGTGTTGAGGTTCTACTTGGGGTTTTGTGGTTGTAGTTGGGGACGGTTAAATAAAACGGTTTATTGGTTTAACATTTTATTAATTAATTTTTAAACCCAAAAGAAGACTAACAAAAAAAGAGAAAACAAAACATTATATATTATTTGATAGAGCATGTTTCATTAGTCCTTAACCTAAGTTAAGTACTAGTAAAACTGTTGATAAGTGAGGAGTCGCAGTTTGAGTCCGCAACATAAGAGTAAAAATTAAAATTAACCTATCATCACTTTTTGCTTCCAATCCATATCTATAAGTATATAATCATCTTCCAAATTTTGACGCATTGAATTATAAGCTTCCCTTTGTCTATCTGCAATTTGTTTATGAAAATTAATGCTTTCAATTTTTGAAAAAATATCTGATAATTCCAGGAGTTCCTCTCTTTTTTTTATTTAAAATAATTAAGAATGAATTTAATTTGATTGATTATGAGTAAATTTCACCTAGATTTGTTAAGGATGAGATATTCTTTGATCGAAGAAAAATCTTCTATTCCTTCATAGCCGCTTTCTTGTGAAAGTCTTAATAAATTTCTAATTAAATCCTAAAATTGAAAAATTTAATCAAATTTAAATGATATTGTAAATATTTCCAATTATTTACTTTCTTTTTTTCACAGTAGTCGCATAAATCCGAAATTCTATGTGGTTTTTTAAATCTATCATCTGTGTATTTAAAAAATGATGAATAAGAAATATCTTCTTTATATTTAAAAGATTGGAACGCTTTTTCAATTGAAGTACTCATATAATATGCGTTGGTTTGTTTCTTTTTCAAAAATCTATTTGCTGCGATTGAGCTTAGATTTACCAGATGGCTTTCTATTTCATCTATATAAAATTTTGATAATGGCTTTCTTCCTCCTTTTAAAAATAAATAATAAATGTAAGATCAACTGACATTTTTAAAGATTAAAAAATCATTAAATCAATTTGTCATTTTTTTGTTAAGTTATTTTACCAAAAACCCTAGAAAGATTCGCCTACTACTCCAAAAGTTCCGTAAACATTTCCTCAATACCCTTAAAATAATACTGTAATTTGAAATACTGTAAAATTCAAATTAATGACGAGAATCATTCCATAGAAAATTAGGCCAAATAAAAGTTTTTTCTTAACGTACTGGGCGAATTTTATTGTTTACTCCTTTTTTTAAATTAATTTTAATGGAAAAATCCTGAAAAATTTAAGAGAAATTCTTGAAAAAATCAAGTAGAACGAAGTATATAATTTCTTTCCTGTTACAATAAAAGCTCAGAGTCAAGAGGATACTTTAAAAAAGAGAAATAAAAAAAAAGTTTGTTGCTTTTATTTTTTAAAATCAAAGAAAAATTTCTGGATAAATTTTATAGAAAAATTATAATCTTGATTTTAAAAATCTCTTTTTTTTCCGGAAAACATACTTAGTGTCACTTAAGATTTTATCAATTAATAGTTATAATTTTTTATTTTTTTAACCTTTGTTTCTAATATTCTGGTTGATGCAATTATTCCAAAGATAATAAGTTGGATCAAAATTAATCAATTTGGCTTCTTTTTTTTTTATTCCAGAGAATCTGATTGGGTAAAGAAATCTATGTTTTTCTTTTGGATCTGCTTCATTAAATAAGCGTCCATAGTATTGAAGTGCTATTTTATACTTGGACTGAAGAAGATATTTTTCATTATCGAACAAAATTTCAGATAACATGCCAATCAAGTCATTTCCTTGAAACAAAAGAAAATGAAATAAAAGATTTTTGTCAAAAAATTGAAATTTATACCTGATAAAAAAAATAAAATATCTCTAATTTGGTTTTTAAGGGACCTTCTTTCTAAAAAAGAATTAGATGTCCATCTTCTCACAAAAAATGCATTATTGTTTTCGAAAAAATCAAAAATATTTTGATTCATTTTTAATTTTTAGTAACTAATTAGTCTTTTAATTTAAGGTTTATTTATTTTATATAAAAACCATATGCGAAAATGCGCAACAAATTTTGCAAACATAAGTATTTCGCAAACTTACCGACACAAAAATATAAAATGAAATCTTATTTAAAAAAAAGAAGCAAAAAATATTGTACGGTGTAACAGTACCCGTTGCTTTGACGTACTCAGACTGTATTTAAATCCAAACTAAAAAAAATATTCATTTTTTAATAAAACGTCTTAGACTTAGACTTAATTTTTCTAACGATAGAAAAATTTTAAAAAAATACTGAGTCTAAATTAACTCACTTTGTTCGTATTTGATAGTCAATTAGCTTTAAGAGGATGATGGTTAAGAATCTGATTTGATTGGGACAAAAGCTAGAGAATTTTTTTTTTACTTTTTATTTTTCTTATTAGATAAAATTAAAAAAGAACATAATTAACGTTTTGATTGAAAAAATAAATAAATAAAGTAAGTAATAGTAAGATAAAAAAAGATCATAAAAGCTTTCCGGGGGACGTTTTAACTTGTGAACCCAGCGCACAAGAGCAGTGTGCGCATCACTGCTTTAACTTTGGAAAGCTTTTTATATCGTTTTTTTAATAGAAATTTTAACAATGAAAAAAACGGAAAACAATCAATAAAAAAAAATAGAAAAAAAAATATTTTAAAGATAAATTAAAATAATAAAAAAATCAAAAAAAAAATTCCATAAAAAAAAGTGAATTAATAAATTAAATAAGTATTAAAATTCAATTCATTTTTCGTCTATAGTCTAGGAAGTTTTGAATTCTGAAGATTTCAGTTTTTTTAATCATTAGCCTTCACACATTTCGAGTATCGTTTCGGGTTATATTTCATTATGGTAAAGATTTGCTGGTAAAGACTTATTGTTTCTAAAGTTAAACTTTATTAAACAGAATATTTTTTTAAGAAAACTGTCGATTTTAAAATCTATAACGTATTTTTAATTCGATTTAGAGATTTTTTGAATTTTTTCAATATTTATTTTCGGTATCATTTTACAAAAAATAAACCATTTTATTCGATTAATCTATCAAAAATCATCAATTACTTAGTCCAATTGATCTCCTTGAGTAAATATTTTTTGATTATAGTAGCTGTTGATAAATCATAACCGTCCATAAATTACACACATTTTTACCCAAAAAATTCTAACTACACAAATTTGTGCTGAAAATCAAGCCAGACCAAAGTTTCGATGTCATGAAATAAAATTTTACAAAAAAAAATTTTCAATTGCATTAGTGATTAGTTTTGGTTTTGTTAATATTCAAAATTTGATATTTAAAGTGTTTTTAAAAAGGATAAGATTTTCATAGTTAAATTAGTTAAATAAATTCTGACTTTTTTTCTTAATCAAAAAAACATTACATTTTAGACTTTAGCTCTTTTTTTTTAAAGTCAACTTGTGATTTTTTTTGAAGCTCGATTTTGAAATTTTGGGAAAGTATTTTTAAAAGTTTTTAATGAAATCGCATCTTAATTAAATTTTAAAAGGATCGGTGAGCCATGGTATGAAATTAAAAAAAAATTATTTAAATTTTAAGTAACTGTAAGAGTAACTCTGAATTAAACAAAAAAGAAAAAAATCAGCAATGGATAAAGATTTAAAGAATCTACCAGGGATTGGAAAAGCATATTCTAGAATATTAAGAGAAAATGGTTTTTCTATGGTAATTTGATATACTTACTAAATATATGTAGTTTTAAAAACTCTTAAATCTTTCTAGATCTCAGATGTTTTAGGTCAATTTTTGATATTAAAAAAAAGCAAAGAATATTTTATTGATTGGCTGATAATGATTGGTTTAGACCGAAGAAATTCAATCCGTATTTACAGATATTTTTTGTTTTTGTCTAAGAAGATTTAAATTAAGTTTATAATAAAGCTCTTTTTTATGTTTAAATTTTGAAATTTTTTTTTTATAATTCCAAAAGAATTTTAAGTGTTTTAAAGAAACACTCCTTAAAATAAGCTAATATATAAAATTCCCTTCTTTCTAAAATTAAAAATTAGATTTAAATTTTTTAATAAATTAAAAAAAATTTTTTTAAGGATGAAAAGAAACAACAGTAGTTCTTTGAATGTTTTGATTCATGATGCTGTATATAAAACTTTGCTTTTCTATAATAAGCTATTTAAATTAGTTAAATTTATTATTATTTGAAGGAAAAATACGAATGTATTTATTGTGTTGAATCAAAGTGGACAACTGAATTTTCAGATCGACTTAAGGCTCATTATACACGCTTTCATTCGGATAAAATCAAAAATGATCCAAAAAAACTGAAAGATTCAAATGGTTTTCCTATTGGGATTCAATTACCAGTTCAATTTAAACAAAATATACAAGTTAATTCAACTAAGACTTCTACTATCTTTATTAAAAGCAAAAGTTTAAATGATCTAAACGATTTTAAACTAAATCCAATTGACTTTGCTGAAAAATTTAATGAAAAAACCAATGTTTTCACTCAAACTGATTCTCATATCTTTTCATCAGCCATGTTAAAGAATTGTTCCATTCAAGAAAAAATTGAAAAATCAACATCTCCAATCAAGAATTTTGAATCAAAAGAGGAAAATTTCGAGATCCCTCAATCGCAAGCCAAAAATTCACAATCTTTTAAAAAGAGTTGTGATAATGAACAGAATTCGAATTTTAATGAACACCAAAAAAACAAATACAAGGTGTCGAAAAATGGTGTAGTTCAATATTTTAAAAATAAAAAGGGGCATAATAAACCGCCTGAATTTGACGATTTTAAAAAAAGCAAATTTTATTGAATTTTATTTTTATTTATTGTATAATAAATAATCAGCAATCTAATTTTTTATTTGAATATTTTATTAGTTAGAGTAGTAACTAATTACAATGGATAAAAAAAAAATTTAAAACTGAAAATTTTATTCGTTTTAAGGATGGAGATAAAAATTTCCAAAATTTTGTTTTTCGAAAGACTTCAAATAAATGAATTTAAAATAAACAAAAAATTGATATTTGAGATCACAGAAGAGCTTCAATCGAAGATTAAAATAAAATTCAAACAGCCAATACCAACAACATTGGAAAAGAGCCTAATTTCAAAAATGGTTTCATTGAAACGTTCTTGGCTTAGACTCAAAGGTGGCAAAAAAAGAAATTTATTTAGAGAGGAAATTAAAAAAAAATTTATTTCGATTGAAATAAATTCATCCTATTTTTTTTCACTTAAAATCTGAGCTTAAAAAACTGTTAAATGATTTCTTTTTTTTATATTATTAAATAAGAAATTCAAATATAATAAAATAAATAATTAAGTTTTGTCTTTTTTTTCAAATTCTCTCAAAAAGAGCACGTTTTCAAAGATTTTACACGTTTTTTTTTAATTTATAACAACTCTTTGAAAATTCAAAGTCCAATGCTTTCCTTTTTTTATTGCAAACAATCGCGTTTATTAACTCTTATTTAATTTTGATGGTTATCCCATTTTTAAATCATATTTAAAAAAAGCAAGATTTTTCAAAAAGCTCTCGCAACTTTTGGATATTTCTATAAATATATAAATATTAGATTTTAAAACATAAAAAATTTGTAATCAAATTAGTTAAAATGAACGCTAAAAAGATAGATTTGTTTTTTAATTCTAGCAGCCTCTTAAAATCTTATCTTGGTGACGACTTTCAAAATATTGCCAAAAAAGTTAAAGAACATTTGAATTTTTTCAAAAACCCTCATGAGATTAAAGGTAGAAATATTAGTTATGATGAACTTGTTAATGAGGACGATTGTTTTGAGACTATTGATCGCGCTTTGGAAAGTCTTTCTAATGCATCGATAAATTTTAGAGAAGAAAAAGTTGATTTTAAGGACGAAGATATAGATTTTGCTGCTTTAATTATTATACAAAGCGAAAAAATTGAAAAATTAAGCAAAATTATAGATAACTTAAATGTGAAATTTGATAAACAAAAACATGAACTAGAAAAAATCTTTAGGGAAAAAGTAAAGCATTTTTTAATGATCAGAAAATAAAACTCAAAAATTTACCTTAAAAATAAGGAAGCAATTTTTCACAAATATAAGTGTTTAAAACAAAAACTTACGGAACCAAATTCAAATATATTCAGAGACGAAACGCATATTTCTAAGGGAAGGCATAATCGTTCCGGTAGTTTCATGAAAATAGATGGAAATGTAATAAAATTATTTGAAAATTTTCAAAAATATAAATATCTACAAAATTTAATAATTTAAGATCAATGGTGAATCTAGAAAAAACATCAAAATGGGCATGGATCCGAGTTCAAATAGAATGGAAATTGTAATTTATAGAAGAAAAAAATACTTAAAAAATACATTAATTTTTTTATATTTAGAGCTCGAGAAGCCATTTTAGACCAAATATGCAAAGTACAATAAATGATCAACAAGAAATCAACGGTTTTTTATTGGAAGATCTTCTCAGATGTACTGATTTCAACATGGATGGAACACCTAATATGGCTAAGAAATCGAACAGACAAATGTTTCTTGAACCAGGTAAAAATATTGATGGATCAAGAGACATGAGACTTAAACAGAATAAAGAACTTCAAAACCAATTTTTTATTAGAAAATATCGCCAAATGGCAGGGCAAGAATCAGGGTCAGAAAATGAAGAATTTTAAGTTCAAATTCAATTTTGATTAGAATTACATTATAATCATCTTTTTTTTTAATTTTTTTATTTTTCCAATCGTTCGTTATTTATTTTATATTTTTCACTATCTTATTTAAATAAAATAAAAAAAAATAATTTTTTCTTTTATTTTTAAAAAATATTCATATAATTGTCCAAAACAATTAGTTATTTTAACAATTTACAAAGAGTTAAAAATTAAAATTATACCTTTAAATTTTCAATTTACAATTTATTATATTGATATTTAACTAAATTTTTAAGATTTATTTTTTTAAACATGACTCTGAATCAAAATCTCAATGTTTTAGTTTTATTTTTAATACTTCACAGCTTATAAAAAATGGCGTAGCTGTATCCTACGTACTATAGCGTAACACTACCGTAGACCGTACCTTATATAATTAATACTGCACAGCTGATGGCGAACAGAATTCGTACCAAAGCGTACTGGTACCGTAGTCCGTACCGTAAGTCGTACCGGACTCCGTATTTAAAAGCGTACCTAAAAATTCACGAAAAAAATGTTTCAAAAATTAACTATAAGGAAAAAATGGTGAAAATTTTTCTAGGTAAAAAATTATGATCAGTTGGTCACAATATTAATCAGCCAAATTTTTAATATAAAATTTAAATATTTCAGAAAATGAATTGGCTCTGTACAGTAAATTTCAATTC
>NTPY01000632.1:11124-34306 GCA_002922825.1 Brachionus calyciflorus | reverse complement strand
AAATTAAAAAAAACTTCGCTTTTTTAAATCTAATTTTATTCGATTTCAAGTCATAGGCTTATCGTCTGGTTTTATTAAATTGGACATATAACCGATATGCGGTTGATTCATTTTATTAAAATGATTTGACATTTGTAATGATGATGATGATGATGATGAAGACGGTGGTTGTTGATGTTGTTGTTGTAATAGTGATGCTGGTGACGGTGGTATTGGAAATGATGATGATGATGAAGCTAATGGATTAAATCTTGGATCTTGATATGGCATTTGATGGTGATTATGATGATGATGATGATGTGGATGTAATGGTGGTTGTTTATTATCATAGAAAAATTGTTGTAAAAAAGCATGTTGTGCTAGTTGAAATTGTGGATTATTTTGATTATTATTATTATTATTAAATTGTGGTAAATGTGATGTCGATGGTTGTGGTAGAGGAGGTTGCGCTAAAGGTGGTTGTGGTAATGTATTTGATTGTTTTTTAATTTTATTATTATTATTACTAATATAAGTAGGCATATGTTGTTGTTGTTGTTGTTGTTGATGCATAAATGGTAAAACAGATGGTATAGGTGGTGGTGGTGGCGGTGGTGGTAGACCAGGTATACCAGTAGTATAACCACGCATAAAATCATGTTTATGTTTTTCCATCATAATTTGATGTTGAGCAGCTGCCGTTATAGCAGCTTCAGTTACTAAATAATTTTGAAAATGATTATGATGAGGTAAATGATTATTTCGTATTGGTTGTTGTTGTTGTTGTGGCGGCGGAGGTGGTGATCGAGATCTCGGTCTTGACTGTGATTGTACTTGAGGTTTAGGACTTGGTTTTGAATGTGATATTTTAGATATTTGTTGTTGTTGTTGTTGTTGTGACATTATACTTTTATTATTATTATTACTATTTAAATTTGATTGAACAGGTGGAAAAAATGTTGGTGTTTGTAATTTTTGTGGTACTTTATTATTATTTGTATAATTAAATATATTTTGTTGTTGTTGGTAATGATGATGATTATGATGATGATTAGTATTAGTAGAATTGGAATTAGATTGCGAAGAGGGAATAGACGAAGAAGAAGAAGAAGAAGTAGACGTTGGTCTATGTTTTTGTGATTTTAATTGTTGTTTATGTGATTTAATCATATGGGCTATTTTAGCGTGCATAGCACACCATTTACCATTTGTTTCTGGTGGATATTGTGTCAGTCGTGTTATCAATTTTAATTGTGATTTAGTCGATGGTTGTTGTTGTAATGGCAATTGTTTATTAATAATTAAATTATGATTAAACATAAAATTATCTTTACTATTACTATTAACATTAGAAGGTATTGTTGTTGGTTGTGGCGATGATGATGATGATAATAAATTTGTTTGTAAAAATTTTGTTTCTAAATCTCTTCGTATTAAATCATTAGAATTATTATTTAAATTTGACGGCGGCATAAAATTCGGAAATGAATTCGTATTTACATTTTTATTATTATAAAATAATAATTCGTTACTATTATTATTAGATGATAATGTTGTTGTTTGTTTATTATTTGTATTATTATTAATTGTTTGAGATTTAGTTGGTGATGATGATGATGATGATGTTAATGGTTGATTTAGAGGTAAATTAGTTGGTAATTGTTGTTGATATATTTCCATAAATTTATTCATAAATAATGGATTTGTATTTGTTTTATTTTGAAATTGAAATAAAAATGGATTAAATTGTGGTGGTATTGGCGGAATTTGTGATGATCTTGTATGTGTTAAATTATTATTTATTCCTATATTTGAATTTGGAGTACTAGTATTACTACTACTAGTAGTAGTAGTAGTAGTAGTAGTAGCTGCGACAACAGCTGCTGTTGCTGCTGCACTAGCTGCAGCTGCTAATAAAGTATTCATATCATAACTATTATTATTATTACTATTATCATTATTATTATGATTATTATTAGGAGTAGTAGAATTTTGAGGTTTAGGTGAGAGTTTAATTTTTTTACTTGGTGGTGGATCGTCGTTTATTTTTAATATTTCTTCATTTTTATTATTATTATTAGGCTCTGTTTTAACTAATTCTAATTTAAGATTATCTATTTTTTCTACTTTTATATTATCTACTGCTACTACTCCAACTTCTACTCCTACTTGTTCCTTTTCCAAATTATTCGAATTTATTTCTTCTTCTTTTTTAATCTCATTATTAATATTATTATTATTATTATTAGAAACACTTGGTTTAACATTTTCATTTTCATGACAATCATTTAAATTACTAATTATCTCGTTATTTGTATTATTATTATTATTTAAATCATCGTAATCTAAATTAATATTATTATTATTACTTATAAAACTAGAATTCGATTCATTCGAACTTATTTTATTTTTGTTTATTTTATGTTTAATAGTCGTAGAAGGAGTAGTAGTAGTAGGAGTGGTACTAGTAGTAGGTAAGCTTTGATTTGATGTAGTTGTAGTGGTTGTAAGTGTAAGAGAATTTTTATTTTTTTTAATATTTTTAGATGATGATGAAGTTGATGATGTAGATGATGTTGTCGAACTGGAACAAGAATTTTTTTGTTGACGGAATGTCGAATTATTACTAGTACTCGATTTATTTAAATAAATTAATTTTTTATTTTCATAATGTTTTTTCAATTGATTTTCACAATTAAATGTTAAAAACGAAAATCCATCGATTATAATTTCCTCTTCATCGTTGTCTGTTGTTTTGTCATTGGCAACATCATCATCATCATCATGATCATTAACAACAACACTTTCATTAGTATGTTTATCGTTTAAATTAGTCGCCGCTAAATTAGTCGAATCAATAATTAAATCAGTCATTTTTTGTTTTGTTTTTTGTCAATCTCCTCTTTTGTTTTGTTTCTTGATTAAATTTGAAAATTATTTATTCGAATTGATTTTGAAAATCGAATAATCATTTTTTTTTTCTTTTCGTTACAAATTTTATTTAATCATGGAATTTTTTTGTTAAAATGTTTTTAAATTAAAATAAAAAATTTAAATTTTTTTTTGAGTTTTCGTTCAATTATTATTTTTTTATTTTTTCTCTTTAATTTCGATATTTTTTTCGAGTTTTATTTTTTAATATTTTTTTTTTTCTTATCCGAATAATTTATGCTAATTTTTATTAGATTTTTTAAAACTATATACTTTTATAGGAATTTTATATATATTTTTTTATCTCGTGAATAATTTATGAAAATAATAGTTTTTTAATTTTGTATGTATGGTATTTTAAAAAAGGCATAAATAAAGAGTTTATTATCAAGTCGACTAATTTGACTTTGGAAATCTTTTTAAAAAAATAAATAAAATTTTTAAATATTTTGGTATTATTCAAAAACTATGATGCCCATGTTTTAGGTTCATGTTCAAAGACTACTGTATTTCCGTGATTAGTAATGCACGCACTAATTTTCGATTAGTATCCAATTTTCTGATTGGTAGAAAAAAAAAATCGACACGGAAATACGGTAGCATAATAAAAATTAAGAAACTAAATACATCAAAAGATAAAGAACATTTAAATTTAATTTGTGGTAAGGTCAGGGCCGGTATGAGGCAAAAATTCTAGGTGGTGCTAAGGTTATCAATGAGACTGGTCCTCTATTCACTTAAAAACTATGGATTTTTATTCCCGTAAGATAAAGTACAGACACATCAAATAAATTCTTCTAATCGAGTGATTTAAAAAAAAAAGGACCTTTTATTCGAGTTTTTTCGACTCAAAATGTCTCGATTAAAAATTTGTTTTATTTAAAATTTTAAATTCCTATAACTCAATGATAAATAAAATTAGCAATAACATGGATTTTTTCTTTCTTTAAAACATTGAAATAAAAGCTCTCTATTTTTTTTTTGAGTCATTTTTTATACCTAAAAAAACTCAAATAGAAGGTCTTCGAAAGATAGCGACTCAATCTTGAATTTCGGTTTGTACAATAAATTTCAATTCGTCATTTCAATTCATGCAAATTTAAATAACTTTTGAACGGAAAGTGATAAAGTTATTGTGTAAATTTCTACAAAGTGTACCCATTTTGCTACACCTAAAAATATAGTTCTGCAAAAAAGTTGCAGATTTCATTTAGAGCCTTTTTCCAGTGGCGTGCAAATTTTGGTAAGATACAGAGTCTTTGCAGACTGATATTTTTGGGTGTAGCAAAATTGTTACATTTTGTAACAACAAACAGAACAGAAGCATCTGACCACTTAAAAAATGGCAACTTTTTTTTTTAATAAAGCTTCTTTCTTTTTAAGTTTAAATCAAAATATCCCAAAAAAAAATTATAAAAGATTTTAAAAAGATACATTAGGCTTTTCTAATGATTTTTAGTGCATCTAATTCCTCGAACTAAATTCGAATATTATAAAAACAAATGGCCAATATAGTAAATTTTAGTGTTGGGAATCGACTGTCTTTTTTATCAAGTCTACTTAAGTCGACTGACTTTTTTTTTGAGTCGACTTGAAATTTTTAAAATAAAAAAAAATAATTAAGACGACTTGTTTCACAAAAAATATGATCTTTATAAGTCTAAATGACTTTAGATACTTGTCAAGCCCAGCGAGCTCAGTATTTTGGTATAAAAAAACTTTGTTTTAATTTGTCTTTCACAGATAAAAATTGATAGTTAAAAACGCTGATTTCGCAATTACGACCAAAAATAAAAAAAATTTTGAAAAAAAGTTATCAATCAGATCAAATATGATTTTTGTAGAACTCGATGAGCTGAGTCGATTGGTATATGGCAAAAAGGGTTTTAGATGGGTTAATAGCAAAATTATCCAAAATGTTGAAATAAATTTGAAAATCATTGGTTTGTGTCAATTAACTTATTTTTTAATTCACCAAAGACCCTATTACTATATACCAATCGAAGAAAATAATTTAATTTAAATTTTTTAAAGCATAGGTGAAATGAAACAAAACCAAGATTTTGGTAAAATGATAAAAAGATAGCAAATTTTATTTTTCGAATATTGATTTAAGACGAATTAAAGCTTGATTTAAGATATAATTCATTCAAAACACCACTTCCATTTCTTTGCCTTTTTTAAATGAAATCAGACATCAAAAAAATCTAATTGAAATTTACTGTGCAGACCCTTTCTTCTTTGTAATTGAAAAAGATTACAAAAAAACAAAAGAATTTTAAAGTAAAAATTTAAAAAATCATTTTCTAAAAATATTAAATTAACCCAAAATATAATAAAAAGGAAAAATTTTTTTTATTTTTTTAAGGTATATTTTTTCTATTTATATATACTTGATGATGAAGAAAAAATAAAAACTTTTGTGATTGTGTATTTAGTCGCGGAAAAGCAAATTTTAAAGTGAGCTTTTTTTTCCCAACAAAAACAAAAACAACAACCAACTAACACAAAGGATTTATTTCCTTATGAACAATAGCATAAAAAAAAATCAATATTCAATTAACTATGGTTGATGATGATTCAATAAATAATAAAAAATCAAACGCAAATAATAAAAGCTTATTAAAATTTAAAAAGTATATATTTGATAATTTAATAATTAAGATCAATGAATAAACTTAATTTATTTATTTAATTTTAATTTGCTAACATTGAATATTATGTCACTTTTCTAAATCCTTAAAAAACAAAAAAAATTGCAATAAACAGAAAAAAAAATCCAACAAATTTTTTAAAGTACCTAAAAATGTTTAAAATAAATAATGAAATGAAATTAAAATTTTAAGTCACGTAATTTTATTTGAAGCGTTTGGGATTAATTTAGAAAAGAAAAAAATTAAAAAAAAAAACAAATTTTTTAAGGGATTAATTTTGTAAAAATTAAGACATTTTATCAAGAAAAAAATTAGTAAAAATGTATTAGTTGCGTTGGTCATAAAATCATGGTATTATTTCCATTTAGTACTAAATGCATAAAGACCGTAGAAATATGCTTATTTATGGTATCATTAACATATTGAAATATTTAAATTTAAAATTTTTTGTTGTTGGTTTTTATTCAAATTAAATCAAGAATTTTTACTTTTTAAATACTTTTATTCGAACAATTTTAAAATAAACTACAATCAATTGCATGGTTTTCAAAATAATTATGAAATCGGATCATATTAAAAAAAATAATCTTAATATTGAAATTAAATTCTTCCAAGGTTTTTTAACAGAAGTAAGTAGGACGAAAGAGGAACAATTAGTTGCAATAAAAAATTTTAGAAAAATACCTAAGAATTGGTAAAATTTCTGTTGAAAGCAACCCAAATAACTATCGCACAATAATCACTTGAAGCTGCCTGGGGATAATTTTTGAAAGAAAAGTTACTTTGAAATTAATATCTTAATTAAACCTAAATATAAACAACATTAGAAGGAAATTCGACCACCTTAATTTTTCGAGCGAATTGATCAAAAACTTCAATTCACCACCTCTGAATCCTTTAATCAAAAATAAAAAGTATTTACCTTTTTCTCAGAAACGAATATAAAGATTATTTTAGTAATACAGTAGATGAGTATAGGAGATTTCATCTCTAAACACGACGAATTCCCTTTTCCGTCGTCTGATTGACAAGTTTAATTCTTTAATTAAATATTTTTGATCTACAATTTCACACAAAAAATGCAAGCGAATAGAAGTAATTTTCTAAATAACTTTAAAGCCTGAGTTTGGATGCTAAAGGTGTTTATCTCTATTCGTGCTACCAAAATTTTGAAATTTTCTCCCTATACTTTAGTATTAAAATAATCGAATTTCGTCTTTTTACTTTTACGAGAAGACAAGTAAAAATTATGTAAGAACACATGCCAAAGCAAAGTAAGAGTTTTGTCTTCTAAAAATGTATCAATATTTCAAATTTCAAAACCAAATGGTTCGTCAATTAAAAGCCAAAGTTTGGCTAAAATGAAAAAAGATTCAGACTTGATTTGCAGTAGAATTTATTTAAAAAAATAACTTTCATTATTTTTTTTTAGTTTTCAATTGTACATTAAAAAAATCTAATTGAAAAAAAACTTTTATCTTACAAATGAAGATTTTTTTGTTTCAAGTAAAAAATATTAAAGATTTTATCTGATTTTTTAAATTTTATTCATTGTCTCGCTTTATTTATCATCAGAGATATCAAAAAATGCAAAAATTTAAAGTCGATAAATGCTGTAAAATTGCAAGATTTTCGCACATTAATTGCAACAAATGTAGAAAACGATTTTGATAATTAAGTTTTATTTTCTGTTATTTTGGGAGCATAAATAATAAAAACATTTTATGTTATAATATAAATGATCCTCATAAAACATACACTTTTGTGCAGAAGAGGTTATCGGTTTAATTATTTTAAACAAAGCTAAACTCATTTGTTAGATATAATATAATATTTTTTAATAAAAAAATGTGGCTTTCAAAATTAAGTTTAATCTAACTCAATTGCTCTCGAATAGGTTCTTCCTATTAGTAATTGTTAACTTTCATAAACTATTGAACTAGCTTATTGTTTTTTTTCTTAACGCAATAGCTTTCTGTGCGATAGATGTTTTTAAGTACCAGGTTCGAGTCTTGATGTCATAACTTTTTTTTTTTATTTTCTTTTAACATTATTTACTTTTTTATTTTGAAACAAAAATTTTATGTATAATCATCAAAAGAGTTTTGGCAATTGGATGTTGTCTATGCGCATGATTTAAATTTTTTTTTTGGAAATTTTTAAAAAATTTATGACATCTAACGGGTATCGATCCCGGACTCTTACATCTCGTAGACGAGTGAATCACCAACTAAGCCAGAAGAACTCTTTGGAAAAATGTTGTTTAAAATTAAACTTAATCAATTTTCAAAAAATTTCTGTTTTACAAAAAGTCTAACGTTAGATTTTGTTTTAAAGAATTTTAGGAATTTTTTTAAAATTCTGTTTCTTCCTTCAAAAAAAAATAATTTTCTAAAAAAAATTTGCTATCATATAAAATAAAAAATTCAGTATTCACTAGTATAATTTTTATTGTTGTCTTATTTATGTTGTTTAAAAACACGGACCTACAAAAACGGTTCAGTAGTTTATGTAAGTTACCAATTGAGTTTAAGAGAAATAAGCAAATAAAGTTTTTGTCCTGGTCGTTAGAACAAATCCGTTGCAGATTTTTCTTTTTATTAAATTTAAAACCAAACTCTTTAAGTATTTCAAACGGATTTTTAAAAAATGGTAGCTTTTGTCTGAAGGAGGCCTGACTCGAACCGATTTACAAATAAAAAAAGATTCTTTTTTTAATATTTGGAATGTTTTTTAAATTTTATTGGTGATTATTTTTATTGTGTTTTAAGAGTAAAATTTAAAAGTATCAAATTTAAAATTTAAATTATTAATAATTACTTCCTTATAAATGAGATTATGTATCGACAGGAAATACATTTCTTTTTTTTTATCGATACACTTATAATATTTCTACAAATTAAGTATTTAAGTTAAAAAATCCTCGACATGTGCACCAAACACAATTACATAAAAAAAAAAACAATTTATATTTCTAATTAAAAAAAAAAAATTAAATAACAACGGAACATGCATCTGTAATTTTTATTTTCACTTAAATTCACTAATATAAAAATTGGATTAAAAATATCCAAATTGAAAAAAAATTAAATAAAAAATGAATTTCTCTAATGAAAATTTAACAGCAACTGACCGATACGACAATGTAATATCGACAAACTTTGCTGTCAATTACATTGATCTAATAATTCGCTTACTTAGTCTCATAATACATTTAGTTTATTTTTTAATTATTTTATTAAATAAACCATTGAGAAGTATTACTTACTTATACATGCATCATGTTAATTTAATATCTCTAGTTTATATTTTACATTATGTTGCTTATTTTACAAATAGAACTGTTTATTTGAGCGATGATTTAAAAATTGAATTTATTTTTTGTACTTTAAGTGAATTGACATGGAGTTTTTTGTATTATACAAGGACTTATTCAATATTACTACTTGCAATTTATCGCTATTTAGCCGTCTTTTACATTAATATTTATAAAAATTTAAATTCAAGCATTTACAAAATTCTAATACCTCTGGGCATGGTTTGGTTAAGCGCCACATTGTTTATATTAATATTAAAGTTTTCTTTACAAACAACACACTCGATATTTTTTTGCTCGCCTGGTTTTTCAAATGATTTAACAATTATAATTGTTAATTTTTGTTTAGTTAATATTTTTTGTAATCTAGTACCAATTAGTCTAGTTGTGTTTATATATTTGAAAATTTTGAAAAAATTACGCAATATTAATAAAAATTTATCATTTGGAAAAAAAGATACCAAAGATTTGAGATTGAAAAAGTCTGAAATGAGATTTGCCAAACAATTTATTCTTATAAATATATTTAATGTATTGAGTACAATTATTTCAATAATGGTCAATTTTCAAATGGTCTTGGCTGCCAAAGATGAATTTAGAGTCTTGGATTCTTTATTTTTAGAATTGAGACCTATTATTCGTACAATATTTATTTCTTTACAAACAGCATTGCCCATTTTGTCAATAATTTACAATCCAGAAATTTTATTTTTTAAAAAAATAGCCGAAAAAGTCAAAATATCATTTACTCTTACATCCTAAAGCTTTTTTTAATTTTTTTAATAAAGTTTTTTCTAATTTGATCGTTACATTTTTATTTGTATCCCTTTTAGTCCTAGTTGAAATTTGTTAAGATAAAATTGAAATGTGAAGAAATTTATTTTCTTTTTTTTTTTAAGTTGCCATGGTAACCGAGTGAAAATTTCGAAAATTCTTTTTGAAAATATTTTTGAAAATTTTCCTCTTCTTTTTTTTTTTTTCTAAATTCTTTTAATGTTAGAAAAAAAATAAAATGTCATCAGCTAAAAAAGTATTTACAGTACCGGCTAAGAATCATGGTGGTGATGCACCAGTATATCTTAGTTGGCAACCTAAACAAGGCACTTATTTAGCTGTAGTCGGCTCAAATAAGACTCTAATCATTTATGATAGACACGGAATTGTATCTGAAAAAGTTCCTTTATTAGAGTAAGACAAAACTATGAAAACAAAACAAAAAATTTTTAATATTCATTTTTAAATTAATTATTAAGTACTATTGTCGGATTACAATGGGATAAAAATGGTGATTTATTAGCAGCTATATGTGAAAAATTACCCATTGTTATTTTATGGGATTCGAATCGTCGTAAATTATCACAAATCGAATCATCATTTAAAGATCCAATGTCTTTTATGACATGGTCTAAAACGAATTCAATCCTTGCTGTCGGAACGTCTAAAGGAAATCTTTTAATTTATAATCACTCGACTTCAAAGTAAACAAAAAAATAAAATAAAAAAAATTTTTTGCTAAATTTTTTTTTGTTAAGAAAAATTCCAATTCTTGGTAAGCACACACGTCGTATAACGACAGGTGCATGGAGTAAAGATGGTTTATTAGCATTGGGTGGCGAGGATAGAATGTTAACTATAAGTAATGAAAGTGGTGATACAATACGTCAAACGCCACTAAGAGAAATGCCTTATGGTATAATGTTTTCAGAGCGTAAACAAGATGCTAAAAGTCAATTGGCAGAAGGAACAATAAGTTTAGTACTTAATAAAAAGACTTTGTATTTGTATTCAATAGACGATCCGGATAATCCGATCGAATTGGCTTTTCAATCGAAATATGGTGAAATAGTTAATTATGAATGGTACGGTGATGGTTATATTATGATCGGTTTCACACAGGGCTATTTAATTGTTATTTCTACTCATGCTAAAGAGATCGGAACAGTTAGTTTTTTAATTCAATTTAAAAGACACGGAAAAAAAATAAATTTTTTTTAAGGAATTATTTCAATTGAGAACTCATAAAAATTATTTGGGAGATATAGCAGTATCGAAGTCGTTAAATAAAGCAGCTTCGTGTGGTGATCAATGTATTAAGACTTATGAATTAAATGATTTAAAAGATGTCGAGTCAATTATTAACATGGATGATAATCAAACTTTACATGAAATACGTAAGAGTTTTTTTTATTAATTTTTGTTAAAATAACAACCCTAGTCAAAATTTAAAACAAATTTTATGTTAAATTAGTTTGGAGTGAAGACGGTCAATTATTAGCTTTGAGTACATTCTATGGTTCAGTAAGTGTATTTTTAACCAAATTGCCTTTGGTAGCGAGTGTATGTTCGCATAGAATAGCCTATATGACATCTTTAAAAGAAATTACAATTTATGATCATTTGTCAAAATCAAGAGTATTTATTTTTTTTTTCCAAAATTAAAATTATCACTATTTTTTTAAATATTTTATTTTGTTGATTTAGACGAGTCCAATGAATTTGTCTATTCATATAGAACCAACGTTTGTTGCTTTAAGTTACAATTATTTAGCTGTTGGTTTTAATAATAGAGCTTGGTTTTATAAATTCTCCAATGAAAGTAAGTATTTTTAAGATTTTTTTTTCCTATTTAAAAAAATAATTAAAAATTGCTAAAAGATACTAGTTATGATTACAGAAAATTAGTTTTTAATGTCGATAACAAGCTAAGTAATAAACGAAATTTTTTCCTTAAATTTTGTTAAAACGGGGTGAACTATCATTTTTGAGAAAAATTTTTTTTTAAGGTGTCAAATGCTTGCTTAACATTCTACCTCTGTTTTCCAATAAAAAAGATTTATTGCTTTTTAAATTCTGTTGAGGATTGGGATTTGAATTGAAAGGGGTTTTTTGTATTTAAAAGTTTATTAAAACTAAGTAAAAGTTATAAATGAATTAAGAAAAACTACGGGTTGTTATACCTATCTAAAAACTAAGAGTTATATAATATGAATCTCAGTCATTCATTTGATTGAAGTCTGTAATTTGATATTTACTCTTGGATCAAATTCATCATTTCTTTCTTTATAAGAAAAACTGCTTTACAAATTTAGAAAAAATACTATGGAATTGAAAATTTAATGTTTCAGAAATTTCATTTAAATTTGGACTTTTTTTTCTAATTAATATTTTTCTCAAAAATGAAATTGAACTTTCAAAATTTTGTATTATTTGAGTGTCTATATCAATCAATAATTAATACAAAATTTTGTCAAAAAAAAGAAGCTTTTTAAATCAATTACCAATCACATTTTAAATATTTAAAATTTATTCAAATTTAAAAAAAAAGGCTCTGAAAATAAAAATGAAATAAAAGGTTTAAATATTTTTTTTGTATTGTTTAAAACATTAATAATCTATCCTTAATTTAAAAAATAGAAAAAAAAAAAAAAAACAAAAAAACTTTCTTGTTTATAAACCTAAATAACTTTAATTCTTTAGTTGGTTTATATCCAAGGTCTCGTTGCTTAAAAAATATCCTTGCTTAATTTTTACACAAAATTAAATAAAAATTAATTGAATTTTTTTTTTAAAGAAATTAAAAAAATTGGTGAAAAAGAATATTTAAATTCAGTGAATTCAATGCAATTAAACGACGACTATGTCGCTGTTTTTATGGGATCACAATTACAACTTCATTTAGTAAATAAATCTAAAAAAATGCACCAATTTTTTTCCTTTTAAATTTTTCTATTAAGTTGGAAGAATCAACTGCTGAAAATAGAGAATCAATTCTATTTCCAACAAGTGATAACAACGATGGAAAAGTATCTAGTTTTCATTTGTCTAAACACTTTTTAGTCTTTTCAACTGAAAGTGGCAACATAAATCATTTCTACATAGACGAATGGCAAATAGTAAATCGTTATAAACATGATACAGGTGTAAAAAAGATTTATCCAGAGCCTTATGGTGTGTCCGTAGCTTTTATCGATGACAAAAACGAAGGATTTATATACAATCCAATAAATAGTACATTAATTAAAATTCCATCATTGCCAAGTACCATAACCGGGTTAATATGGGAAACATATGAACCTGAAAAATGGGTTTTTATAGCCTATAACGGTGAGAATATATACACGTATATTTATTCTAAATATACTGTCGAAGGTCCTCAATGTATTTATATAGGCTCAATGCGTCAATCTTATTCTAGTCTACCACTACTCTTGTTCAAAGGTGTTATTGTTTTTTTGGATTCAGGTGGTAAAATAGTACAAGTCAAATTAGAAACGCATACACATGATACAACACTAGATGATCTATTTCCTGTACAATTAATTGAAAGAATGAAAAAAAATTATAAATTGACGCGCTTTGAAGAGGCTTATGTCTATGCGACACGTGTCACTGAACATGATGAGCTAATTGAGTTTGGAAAAGCGGCTTTGAATCATTTAGAAATAAATTATGCCATAAGAATATATAGACTAGCGAATGCACCCGATATGGTCTTTGCTTTGAATTCAATAAAACATATTGAGGAGAGAAATTTACTTGCTGGACATTGTTTAGTTTTATTGGGTAAATTCGATCTAGCACAGACTATGTTTTTAGCTTCTTCATGTCCAATCGAAGCCTTAAATGTAATTTAAAAAAATAAAGTTTTTATTGTAAAAAAAATTAAAAATTTTGTTTAGATGAGACGCGACTTGATGCATTGGGATGCAGCTATGAAATTAGCTAAAGGCCTCGCTAATGATGAAACACCGTATATTTCTTTGGAATATGGAAAACAACTTGAATTTATGTGAGAAGAAATTTAAAAAATAAAATTTTTTTTAATTTTTAATTTTTTTCTTTTAGTGGAGATTATCCGACAGCTTTGAAAATGTTCGAAAGAGGAATTACAGAAAATGATAATGACCGAGAACATAATGAAAATTGTCATTGTGGTATAGCCAGATGTTCACTCAAAGTTGGTGATATACGTCGTGGTGTTGAATTGGCTTTAAAAATACCAAATAAACAAGTCAAAAAAGAGTGTGGTGTTATTCTTGAAGGAATAAGAGTAATTTATTTTTATAAATTAGATTAAATTTAAGGAAAAAAAATCAAAAAAATTTTATAAATAAATTAATTTTGATTTTTTTTTTTTGAAAAGCAATTTATGGAAGCTGGTAATTTATACGAAAAAGGTGAATGTTGGGATAAAGCAGCATTTGTTTATATAAAATGTAAAAATTGGAATAAAGTCGGTGAATTATTGGGTTTAATAACCAATCCAAAAATACACTCTCAATATGCCAAGGCGAAAGAAGCTGACGGCTATTATAAAGAAGCATTTAAATCATATATGAATGCTAAAGAATATGAGAATGCTATTCGAATACAATTGGACCATTTAAAAAATCCGGAACAAGCTGTCAAAATAGTCAAAGAGACTCAATCGATTGAAGGTGCTAAAATGGTTGCTGCTTTTTTTCAAAAATTTGGCGATTATGCGTCAGCTATTCAATTTTTAGTCATGTCAAAATGTAATGAAGAAGCGTTTAATTTGGCTAGAATGCACGGTCTTATGGAATTGTACGGAGATTCATTAGGAAAAGAGGCCAATCCTGATGAATATGAAAGTGTTGCTATTTTTTTTGATCAAGAAAAAAATCCTTATCTATCCGGAAAATTTTATTTATTAGCCTCGTCTTATTCAGAAGTAAAAAAAATTTAAAAAAATTTTTTTTTTCAAAAAATTATTTTTTTTTATTTATTTCTTAGGCATTGAAAAATTTAATTAAAAAACATCCGAATGCCGAGATCGAAGCTAAAGCTATTGAACTAGCTGTCGAATGTATTGGCAAAGCTAATAATGACACATTGACTAATATTCTAATTGAATATTTAATGGGCGATCATGATGGCATGCCCAAAGATGCTAAATATTTGTTCAAATTGTATTTAAGTTTGAAGAAATATGTCGAAGCAGCCAAGACAGCTGTATTAATAGCACGTCAAGAACAACAAACTGGTAATTATCGTGATGCACATGATGTACTCTTTGGCATGTATTTTGATCTAATTAAAGAAAATATAAAAATACCATCGGAATTACAACAGAATTTAATGATTTTACACAGTTATATTTTGATTAAGATTCAAATAAAACAAAATAATCATTTGAGAGCAGCGAGACTTTTGTGTCGAGTGGCTGAGAATATAAGTAAATTTCCATCGCATATTGTTCAAATATTAACATCCACTGTTATTGAGTGTTCGCGTTCAGGGCTTCATAATTCAGCGTTCAATTATGCTAGTATGTTATTAAGACCCGAGTATAAGGACTTAATTGATGTTAAATATAAAAAGAAAATTGAGGCTTTGGTTCGTCATCCGGAAAGAAGTGAAGTCGAAGAAATAGCTACCAATTGTCCTAATTGTAATTTTAAACTCTTAGAGTATGGTCTAACGTGTCCAGGATGTCAAATAAATATACCTTATTGTATTGTTACTGGAGCTCATATGGTACGAGATGATTTTACAGCATGTCCTAAATGTAATTTTCCGGCGATTTATTCCGAGTTTATGCAATATTTAGAAAGTGAGGTCAATTGTCCAATGTGCTCTAATGAGGTTAATAGAAATGATGTCAAAAAATTAGTCGATATTGATAGTTATCTCAAATCTAATGAAGAAAAAAACTAAATTTTACTTTTTTTTTGTTCGATTTCTTACTGCAAATTTTTAAAATAAAGCATTTTTTTTTATATACGGAATATTTTATTTATTTATTTTTTTCTGAGTTCTAAGTTTCGAAGTCAAGTTCTGATTTATTTAGAACTTGACTGAGACATTATTCTGATTATTGACGCTCATGTTCCATGCTTTGAACGGATTAACTGTTGTCTTCAATTTTCACGTCACATCGTCTTCGCATGTGCTAGCAAATTGATTTTATGGATTCGTAGACCACGTGATGAACCTATTCTTATTTAAAATTGAAAGGGGGACTGTTTTCTTCTGCTCTTCTTGTAACTGAGTTGAACTAACGTGTTTTGAAATAGAATCGAAATCTAGGAAATTTAAACCTTTACCAGAATTAGCAACTTCAGCATTACTCGGATAACCAAAATTAAATCTTTTTTGATCATTGTCATAACATGCTCTTGTCAAGTCGGGTTTTACCGAACATTAACTCATACAATTAGTAAATTATACCAAATTGATCAAACGACGATTGAATCGAATAGTAAAAATAGATTACAACTATTTGACTTAAGTATTTTAGAAGTAATTCCTATTTTATTTCAAATTTTTATGTTAAAAGCATACACGGGTTTTATTTTGCCTATTGCCAAGTATGACAAATATTCTCGAACAACTCTCAATAGAGAAAAAAAAAATTTAAACGAGCCCCTAATATTTTGTCTATTTGACCTATTTGCAATCCTTTTCCATGTATTTTGAGGCCCATTAGAGGTTTATTGGAGACTATTTGGGAAAAATTTAATTTTTGAATTTTCAATTTTAACCTAACTAATAATGTCTTTCAATACGTTCATATACGAGACATTATTTAATAGAGTTTTTATCTTAAAAAAAACCTAATAAATTAGATGTATTTTTTATTTCTCAATTCTAGTGCTGCAAATGATTAATTTTATTCTTTAATAAAGATAATTAATCATATTGGGATCCAAATCAAAATATTAGAAAGTATTATTTTAACACATATCCCAATTGGGAATTGATTCAAGTTTGATAAAAGAATTATTATATAATAATATGCAAAAAAAAAAGTCAATGCATTATTTATTGAATCAATAAGAAATTTTTGATAAGAGAATAAAAAATTATTTACAAAAAAAACCCGCAAAAATAAAATAAAAAGAGTAATAAAAAATTTTCATTTTATTGATTAAAAAAAATCTCCCACAAGTACCCCTATTAGTCATTATTTTAAAAGCCTTAATTCCTTTTCTTCTAGTCTTTATTTTTCAAATTATTATTTTATTTATTTTTATTTTTGTTCCTTTTTTTTTTAAAAGACAACAAAAAATCAATAATTTCTTAATTTTATTTTCGAATAATTTGAAAATTATTTTTAATTCGTTGAAGAACAATAGGAAAATTTTTTAAAAATTTTAATGGTCTAAGAAGAAAAAAAAATGCATGGAACGGCTGAAAAATCTTGTTCGCCATGTTCAGATGACGACGATGACGAACAAATAAAATCGTTTAATTTACCATCGACATCATCCCAACGTCGTATTATAATCTCGAATAAAATACCATTGGAAAGTATACAAGAGACTGATTCAAATAGTCATTTTTGTTTTGGTGTAAAATCATATTTACATGAATTCTATGATCAGAGCTCTATTACAAACAATGCCTATATGGAAAGAAAAAAGACAAAGAATAAACGTCTAAGACTTTTGTGGTTAATAACATTATCCATTGGTTTATTAGGTCTATTTGTAGGCAGTGCTTTATTGGCTTATGGTCACATGAGTAAAGAAAAAATAATTATAGTGGAAAATTTAGAAAATCAAATGAAAATAATTGATAAAAATGCCATTAAATATAATTATTTTTTAGAATCATGTAAAATCTATGGGCTTCTATTATTTGTATTTGGAGGTCTTATCGTTTGCATATCATTAGTAATGCCTAGTTTTATATGTTACAAAGAATGTTTATATAAAACAGAGTATTATGATTATGAAAATAATAATTTTACTCAAGTTAATTCTAATTACAATCCTGTCAAAAGACGTATCGATTTTAAGCTTTTTGAACCACAGACTAAATACAGTGGCGGTAATTAATTTGTAACGTGACGTCATATAACCGTCAAAGTCTATAAAATCTAACATTAGGTTTAATCTGACTTCATATGACGTCACGTTACAAATTAATCAGCACAACTCTAGTCTTTTTTAAGTATTTTTCAAAGGTCCAAATTTTTTTTTTAATTTTTCAAAGTTTTTATAATAAAATTTTTAAGCACTTTATTTTTTTTATCAAGCTTTCTAAGAATAAATTTAATTAAGTTTAATTCGTTATTTTTTAGAAAAGTTAAAATTTTAATTTAATTTTTTATTTGGGTGAAATTTTTCAGTAGCGCGGACTTGAACCCGGATCCTTGAATCATCTAGAAATTGGATTAATACAGCTTTTCATAAAAAAAAATTTTTAAGAATTTTTTTTGAAAAAAATTATTGCAAACTTGGCCAGAATTCTAGCTTTTCATACAGTCCCTTAATTCGAACAAAATTTACTCGCACATATAAATCGAATTTTTACATCCGAAAAGTGACGAGAACGGCCAGAATTTATTGTAAAAGAAAAAAGGTTTAGTTATTTTTTTGTCCAGTTAATGGATTCAAACGCTTAAAAAAGTACTTTTATAATGGGCTTCACAAAAATATTTTACTGGGAAGAGAATACTTGTTACATCAAACTAATTCCACATTAGGTCAGCAATTGAAATAAGTTCCATATAAATAACTCAATTCTTTTTACGTAATAATTGATTAAAAAGAATTTTTTACAAATAAGTAATTTAAATGATTCACACTTGTAAATCGACAAAAGAATATTTTTTTATTCTTCAAAAACAGAGTAAATGGTCTATTTACAGTCAAAACAAAAAAAATAAACAATAAACCTTACGTTTGATGTTCGTTATATAACGAAGAAATTTCGGTATGATCGGTACATTCTCCGGTTTCGTTGTTATACCGAAACTGATACAGATACCGAACTTTTTTTCGTTGCAAACTTCTGAACAGTTTGAATTAAAATTCGGAATTTTTTTGTTGATTTGATCTTAGGGGTCCAAAGTTTCTGAATTTTTGAAAAGTATTTATAATTCAAAAGCAAAAATAACTTCAATTTATACATATGATATATTAAAATTACCTATTTTCTGAAAGAGCACAAAATTCTCTACCAGAAAATTAAGTTATTTTGTAGAAAATTCCATGAACCATTTTTTTACCGAGAAATTCCGGATTAAAACCCTGGGGAAATTTTTTTTATGAATACTTGTAATTTGAAATGTGGAGAAAACTGGTCTTAAAAGTTTTGCAATCTGATACACCCTGCTACACCCTTTTGATTCTTTTGATTTTTGTGCTGATTTCAAGGCAATCATTGGTTTTCTGAAGGGGCTTTTAATTTTTCAAAATGTTATTTTTTACCGGTAGAATCTAAAAAAATTTGGATGTCATTAATTCATATTTGTATACATTTTGTTGAGTTTTATTAACCAGAAATTTAAAAGCAAGCATTTAAAAGAAAATAAACAAGTTTAGTGAAACGTGAAATTTATTTGAATTAAAAAACTGTTATTTGATTATTAGCATATAAAATGAAATAAATATTTTTTTATAATTTTTTATTCTAAAAAAATTGGCATCATAAAAATTTCAACCAGTTTGGTATTCTTTAAAACATACACCCTGAATTTTTTTGAAAAGTTACACCGGGTGTAAATCCTTAAAGACATGGACACACCATCAAAATTTTTTTTTATTTTTATTCCTCATATCCTGAAACCCTGGGGAAATTTTTTTTATGAATACTTGTAATTTTAAATGTGGAGATTACTTGTCTTAAAAGTTTTGCAATCTGATACACCCTGAAACACCCATTCAAGTTGCATTTTACACCCTGCTACACCCTTTTGATTCTGAAAGAGGGGAGAAAATTATGAATAGGAAAATACTTTTCAGAAGGTCTGGACACTTGAAAACTGTTCAAAAATCGCTTGAAAAGGTTTTGACCAGATTTTTCAATACACCCTGAATATTTATAACTTAAGCATTATTTTTTCAGTAAAAATACAACTTTTCAGGGGTTTCTGAGGTCGAGGAATCCGGGTCTGAAGTTAGTTTTTCCAAAAAATTGATTAATGACCTAAATCATTATTTAGTGAATTTTTACCTGAATGAACCCTTACAAGATAAAAAGTTTTTTAATTTTTCCTTGACGATTTAGAGCGTTTTCTAGAGTAAATTTTTGTTCTGATTTCAGAGAAATCATTGGTTTTCTGGTGGGACTTTTAATTTTTTAGATAAAAGAAAAAATAATAAATTTTGAGTCAAAATGTTATTATTGATATATTTTAACCTACTTAACGATACCGGTACTATCTCAAAAAATTTCGAATTTAACACATGTGATTAATTCATATTTGTATAAATTTTTTGAGTTTTAGGAGCCAGATATTTTTTTGTATACAAAACCGAATTAGTACCGATATAATACTGATATTATACCGGAACATTTTAGAGAATATTTAAGTTTAATGTATTTTTTTTTTTTTAAATTCATAATAATGTATCGTTTAAAAATGACTTTTTTGTCTCAATTTTTTTAAAACGGAAACTTAAACGATACATTATTATGAATTAAAAAAAAAAAATACAAATACATTAAACTTAAATATTCTCTAAAATGTTCCGGTATAATATCAGTATTATTTGGCTATTAATTCGGTTTTGTATACGAAAAAAATTTAAAGAATACCACCAGTTTTCAAATCTTTATTATTTTTTAATTTTTTGCAAAAATGTTAATTTATTTAAATTTTAATGAAATTTAATATAAAAATTTTGCAAAAATTTAAACGACAGTTTTAACGCTTAAAACTGTTTCAAACTAGAATTTTTCATAAATTGAAATATTTAAAACTTTTAAAATGGCATTGGAAAAATTTTGACTTTATGTAAAAGGGTTCTTTTAATTAATTTGTTGTTTTGATTCTTTTTGAATTTAAATTTATCGAAATTAATTCCTTGAATTTTTTGTCAATTTTGATAAAATTATATATTTTGTCAATTGTATATTATATATTTTTTGATTTTTGAAATTTAATTTTTGATCTAATATATGTCAGAAAATTTCGTTGCGATGAGTCTATTCGTATGAAATTTTCTGTAATTTTTAAGATCAGTTGATAATTTTTTCCATAATTTTTACTATACCCAGCTTTTTTAAATACTGTATAAACTGTTTTTGAACAATTTAATTTTAGGCCCCAAAAAAAGCAGTATTTTTCTATTTTTTAGATCGCGATTTGAAGTTTGTTTTGGATTTTTAAGATTTTTATCAGCGTCCTATTTTGTTAAATCGTCTTCAATTAGAGCTTTTTTAACATTTTTTGGAATTTAATCTTCAATTTCGCTAAAAATGAGAGAGAGAAGGGTTGGAAATAAAGAGCTACCTTGCGCTACTCCTGCTCTAATCGAATGTATTTGATTTGGAATAGGATACAAAAAATTTACGATCAGTATGAAAGCTAATTATCCAATTGTAGATTGTCGGCGAGACATTTAGTTTTTTAAATTTTGTTAAGATACTACCATCTATTATCGAACGATAAAGTCTAATGAAATGATCGTGAGTGTCTATTTTTTTCCTAAAGCCGGATTGACAATTTGGAATTAACTTATTTTTTCAAGCCACGAGGTAAATTTGGTATTAATGATCTTTTGTGACCATTTTGACATACAAGAGATGAGAGAGATAAGTCTATATATATTAACATTGTTGGGTGGTTTTTCTTGATCCTTGCGATCAAAATTAAAAAATGTTTAAAAAAAGATCGATCTTTTTATGGGTCCGACTTTAAATTACATAAAGTGCCGTGATATCCAAACGAACACTATCTAATCTATTACTCATTAAATCATATATCAAAGTTATAGCTTTTTAAGAAACTATACTAGTATATAAAGATTCGAAATCCATTGAGTCACAATCAATGATAGTAAATGGTTTTTTTGTTATAAAATAAACAAGAACATTGAACTGTTCAAGTGATAAATTTGAATAGAAATCAAATTTTTGATATTTATAAAAGTCATAATAAAAAAATTTTATTTTTGCTATTTCTCTTTTAATCATGAATTTCAATGTCAGATAAAAGCTCAGTGTCTTTTAGATACGCAGACTTATTTTGCTTTTTTAATTGTCCATCTGCTTCAAATGGCGGCAAAGCTGTAACAACCACTGAATGCTACGGCTTTTCATCTTCACTTAAAATTTTTCATGGTTTGTCATTTAAATTTTCTAAATCATCTAAATTCTCTTTTTTTAATTAGTATTCGACGTTCTAACTTATCAATTTTTTTAAGATCACGTTTATCTATACGATCATCATCTAAAATTAAAAACTCACATTCATTATCAACTTTGTCTAAATGATGACATTTAGCTTTTCAGTTATTTATTAAACAGCGCAATGATATTTTTTAGATACAGAATTAAGATCAGTTCGATTAAAATAAGATCCAAGATGGTGCAATTGTGGTCCATAAAGAAATTAAAGCCCTAATTGGATTAATCTTAATATATTTAAATATAACTTGAATTTTAATTTACACAATAATGTATCATAAAATACATTTAAATCTAAAAAATTGACAAATTCACTAACAATATTTAGATAATCAAATTGCTCTATAAAGTAAATTAAATCAATCTCACTTGAAGTAATTAACAAAATGTCATCAATATATCGAAAATCCTTCAAAGGTTTATATTCATCCATATAAACTCTAAATATATAAATAAAAATTGACACAAATTTTTACAGTCAATCCTCCGATTATTATACCTTTTATAACGAGCTGGATAATAAGATGAGCCGATGATAAAAAAATATTGATTTTCGAATAACTTGTTTGAAAAATTTCACTGATCTTTTACTTTTATAAGTCGCAACATTCTATGTTGCACTTTTTTAGATAACTTTTAAGAACAACTAAGAATTCTTAAATTTTTTTTCAAATGACAAAAATATTCCTTCTTTTTATACTTAAAAAAAAAGTTATTAGAGCCAATCAGCATCATCTTATTTAACTTTTACTTTCTTAACGTTCGACTGTCTTATAATTAGAACGATTTATTACTTCAATTTTGGCGCAAAAATTTTTCTTGCAATCGCAGATTTTAAAGCTTTTAATTTTAAAATTTTCCTAAACTTAATACCGATAATAATGATGATAATTTTTCTAAAATTTATGGATTTGTTCGGAACGGAAGCTGGAAAAGTCCTTATTCATTTTTTATCTCTTTTGAGTAATCTAAGAACTAAGATTTCTAAGAACTAAGAATTTTCTTAACGTAGGTATATATTTTTTAGTTTTGAATGAGACATTTTTGTTCAAATTGTACTAATTGAACTAACCCATGTCAGAATCTTTTATGAGTCTAATTTGAGATCTAATATAGAAATACAATTAGAAATAAAAGAGATCAAATTGAGCATAGATAGTTTTTTCTTAAGAGATCTCTGTAACCTTTTTCGCTAACT